>VNKF01013098.1:0-16844 GCA_008044355.1 Drosophila lacteicornis
AATAAATCGAAAAACTGAGATTGGCCTAAAGTCACCATTGCCATTTGATAATGGAATAATTTTAGCAGTTTTCCATTTTCTCGGAAAAACAGAAGTGGTTTTGTTGATTGCATATGTTACCAGATCTAGGACTGCTGGAATAATTATACACGTATTAATAAATTTCGGACATATGTCATCTATTCCAACAGCATTCGCCTTGACATTTAACATTGATTTTAGGACTTCAAGATTACTGACACATCCGAAACCAGCGATCGTAACAGTTATAATTTTTAACATCAAAATTGTAAAATAACAGTTAATTTTTGATTAAAAAAAAAGAATTAAAAATTAACTGTTATTTTTGATTTTTATTAAAAAATAATTATTATTTAAAAAATAATTATTATTTTTCAACTTTTATATAAAAGTTGAATCATAACTGTTATTTGTAATTTTCAAAATAAAAATTACAAATAACAATTATTTTCAATTTGTATTTTAAAAATTGGATATAACAGTTATTTATCAATTTTTATTTTAAAAATATATAACATATCTTCAATCTACGTCTCAATACCTTTCGTTTGATGTATGTATTATAGTGTACCATATGACATATACATAAATATGTACATAAACGCTTATCATAATAGAATGTTCGTTGCCCAAAAATAAGGCGACTTTCGGAAATTTTTTGAAAGTATAAACCATCAAATAAGCTAAAAGTGTTACACTTGTATAGCCCTTCAGTCGCAGCAATAACAATATACAATAACAAGAATGTTTCAATTTCTGTGTACCTTGTTAGCTATCGTTAAGAGTCCTCAATATAGTCAGTAACTGTTTTGACCTCAAAGGCAAGCTTTACTCACTGCAACAGAGACTGTCGCTTCAGACCTTCCCATGCACCAATTTCCCCCCAACTGGCTTATATTCCAGTTGCAACAATCTTACTATATAAGAGAAACTATCAAATATATATTAATTTTTTAATTATTGGTATTGGTAATTTTATTGAGTTTTAAGAACATTATTTTTTTAATTGCATCTGAATATAGTTTGCACCTCAAGTCAGACACTACCTTTAATGCCGAAAATGCTCTTTTAACGGAAACCTCAGTACCAGGAACACAATGCAGTATAAGATAATTCTATGCATAAAGACGAGGATAAATGTATTTCTGCTCCTCCCAATACTCCATTATATTAACATTAGGGTCAATTGGTTTCGGAGAGCACCCGTTGATTTCTGTTTCTTCTAATTTCAGCTCAGGGTCTTCATCAAGTATCATCGTCCAAGCACACTTCAAACGAGTTGAGGTATTTTTTAAGAAGGGAACTTGTTGACCCGTCGTGATTGCAAAACGAGTTGTTTATAGCTAGTCTATTCGATAAATTAGATAGAATCATTTTGCTTATCTACAACACAGTCGACACTTACAAAATCTACCCAAGAGGTCTCAAGGCTAATTCTCTTCCCGACTCCTTTATTGGGCTGCATAAGAGCAAGTGCATGTACACATTTATGTATATGGCATTTGATACATTATAATACATACATACATACATCAAACGAAAGGTATTAAGATGTAGATTGATAATTAATTTCGATCTTTCAAATATACCGCGACGTTCCAAAGTTATAGCAATTCAATTTTAACTTTCAATTTTTAAAATAAAAATTGATAAATAACTGTTATCTCCAATTTTTAAAATAAAAATTTTATTTTGAAAATTACACATAACAGTTATGATTCAACTTTTATATACAAAATTGAAAAATAATTATTATTTTCAAATTTTTTCTAATTTTTCTACCGTCGCAGTCATTTTTTTTAGGTCCAATTTTTATTTACCTCATAACTGTTATTTGCAATCCCTATCTGAAACTAAAGCTAATAGCACAGTTAAAATGATCACAGTTTAGGCATTATCACCAGCGTCAAGTACAGTGCAGCTGGCAAATTCTTTATTGAGCTTATTAACATTAATTTCAGCAACTGGACCTAATTTTGCTTTTCCTATTCCAATTTCCTGAATAACCTTCCACCTATCCTTAGACGAGATGGAGTGTCGAAATTTTCGAAAATAAAATCTTGCTTTGGCATCCTTTATTAGCTTTACTACAGAACGTCGCAATGTTTTGGAATTCATATATAAATAATCAGTCTTAAATATCTTCCATTTGTTATAAGCGTCATTTCGTTTCATTATTGCAGATTTTATTTTATATGATAACTAGGGCTTCTCACTAGGTTTAGGGAATTTAGTTTTTAATGGAACACACGTATTAAACAAGTTTAATATGTTGCTTTGGAGAAATTCTACTTGATCGTCAGCTGGGGGTAAATTACATTGAGGTCCAGTCATATCCATTAAATTCGTAAAAAAAAATATATAAAATCTCGATATGTAAATATTATGTCCTTATTAATGCAAAACTAGGTCATGTTTTGAGAAGCAAGGGACAGCAATTTGGTCATAAAGAAGAACTTTGCTGCAGTTATTAACGAACACTAAATCCAAGAGAGTGCAATTTGTGGAGGTGGTGTAGTCGAGTTGACTAGGTGTAAGCTTAGGGATTCCATATTGTCAGTAAGATGTTTTTCAGTAAGAACATTGCTATTAAAGTCTCCCATAATTGCAATGTCTGTATAGGACCAAAACCGACAAAAAAAAAATATTTTACGATCTAGCTTTGAACAATTCATTTCCACAAAAATAAACTCAGTTGCACTATCGTCGCCGTGTTTATATATATAGTAAGCCTGGGTTTCAGTTTCTTATTTATAAATATTGCAACTCCCCCTTCATGGCCCTTGCGATCCGCACGAAATATATTATAACCATCACACAACATTAATAAATCACTCATTTGGGACAGGAACCATGTTTCAGACACGCAAACGACATCAACATTAGAATTTACAAACATATATCTAAACTCATCCATTTTTTTACCAAGCTCATTATTTTGATTAGCTAGAATTCGTATTATTGCTTTGCTATTCGCCATTGGATTCATCAAAGTCTCAAGTATTTAAAACTGTTACACCTAAATTGAAAGACGCACCAAAAATAAGTCATAAATACCGGTCGAAAAAGAATTGTTAGATGACCGCTTTAAAACAAACTTAAATTCCAACTGGGCGGCATGCTGGTGGAGGCAATTAAAAAAGAACCAATTAACCAATTTTTTTCTAAAATTATGAACATTTTAAAATTAAAAATTAAATCAAATAGTGCGAACAAATAAATATATTAGAAACATAAATCAAATATGAATTATATAAGTGCGATTAGCTAAACAGTATAAATGTGCGATTTGAACAAATAGTAGAAAGAAAAAGGAACAGAAAATATCGAGCGATTTGGGACCAAGAAAAATTAATGCGTTTAAATTTTTTTTTTTTTTTGCCTCAAGAAATGTAACTGATCATCTGCTTAACGTTGTTGTTTTTTCTTCCGTTTACTCTTTCGCTCCGAGCTTTATGCAGCTACTAAAGCTTGGCAACACATGTTAATGACAAAGGGACATATTCGTAATGGACAGGCACTTTCAAATTTTTCATATTTGCATTTCAAAATAAAAATATATAAGGTACGTGAATAAATTGCTCACTCAATTCACATCCATGATCCATCGATGAAAGTGTTTTCTCGAGGCTAGCAGTGGAGGGGGATAAACAATAAAAAAATGCACATATTCCTCTCTCACAAAAACGAATCTGCTCCACTGTCCCAAAAAGAGCTTAAGAATGGGTTTTCGGCACTCAAATCACCAAAACAAACAACAAAAAATTATGTTATTAACTAGCGTTTTTAACTCAACCAATAGAAAAAAAGAACTACTATATTAGAACTTAAATTATTATACCCTTGGGGGTATTATAATTTTGCCATGGCATTTGCAACGCAGTGAAGGAGGCATCTCCGACCCCATAAAGTATACATATTCTTGATCAGCTTCACCAGCCGAGTTGATCTAGCCATGTCCGTCTGTGTGTCCGTCTATCTGTCTGTCGGTTTCTACGCGACTTAGTCTCTTAATTTTTGAGCTATCGCGCTGAAATTTTCAGCAAAATGTCGGAACGGCCAATATCGGACTACAATATCGTATAGCTGCCATAGAAATGATGGCGAAATTAATGTAAAAAAAATTAGGTTCATTGTTTTTCAACGTATTTTTATAAATTTCGAGATATAGCAGCTTTTAACGGTTTTAGAATTACAGTTTTAATTTCATTAAGATCGGACAACTTTATCATATAATATATATATATATAGTAGATTTAAATGAAAATGTAAAGTTCTACATGTAAAATGTAAAATTTACAACATTTACAAATTTCGATATTTTTTCAAAATTCAAAATGGATACATTTTTAATGATCCAATTGCAGACTGCAAGGGTATACCAACTTTTGTTTACCGAAGTTAGCTTTCGTTCTTGTATTCTTTTATTTTTGATCAAATTTGGCATCTAAAAAAACTAACTAAAACTACACTGGTTTGATCGCCGCATAATCTTCGATTTAAGGCATTCGCTCCGTTTGAAACTCCGAATTTCTCACAGATGGTGCGCTTGCTAAACTAAATTTTTTATTCTTTCTGTCCTCCTATTAGGGGGCTCGGCGGCGTAAACGACGGATAGAAAAGAAGAGAAAAAACCTCGCTGTTAATGCAGACTTTGGTCTCTTGATGCTGATCAAGCTGAGGGCTAACTCTTAGACATTTCTGCTCTGGGGCCTAACATATGATTCTTTTTCAAACATATGTAATATTAAAGGCGTTTATTTAGCGCCGACTTGCGCTGCTGCTGCTTCTGGAGCAATCGTTTTCGGTTTGGATTCCGCTCTTCACTTCCGTGTTCCTTCAGTTAAATGACGCTGTCGTTAAAGTGGTGACATTCATCCAGGTTGCGAGGAATATATTTGTGGTTTTATTAAGCGCCAAGCCTAATCAAATGTAATTTCCTTAATTCATTTTAACGTTCGCCATTTTTTTTTCACTCTTCGCTTACCCTGGGGACTCAACGCTGCGGCTATTTTATTCTGGATTTTTGGAATTAAATTCCAGCACTTAATTTATGTTTCACGCCCCGAATCGAGCGAGAACACTCTCAAGCATTTTGGGCAACTTCGGGTCGCTGCCGAAAACTGACATTTGCCATTGACACCTAAATTCGCCCCATGCCTTTGAGCCTCGATCCGCACCTAGAGATTTCGAAAGCTTAAGCCCTGCGCTTCGGATTTCGGCCCATAGGTGGCGCTAGAAAAGTATCTTTCTTTTCAATCTTTTGCATCAGCCGCTACAAGGGCCAAGTTTAGCGTTATAGCGGTCCTGAAAATTGCTCTTCTAAAATTTTTTTTTTAATATTTCCTGACCCACAGTATAATATACCGGCCTGGATTGTATAAACGCTCACTCTTTTTGCTTAATTAAGACCTCACGAGCCTTACCCCGCACTAGCTCCAAAGAGTCTTCTTTGGCCAAAACCGTTCCCATGTCCTATAGCAATCCTAAAGCCCTTAATAATTAATACGTAGACCCGGAGTCTATGAATTGCTGACCGAACACCATGCAATAGAACGAAGTTCAAATTGCAGAGTGTACGGCTGTTCTTAGGGCACAACAAATGCTGCTGAAGTGCTCATCCCAATCCTTCTGATCCGGCCAGACATATGACATGATAGCCGCGATCACCGATCGATTAACCCGCTCCGACGCATTTGCTTGCGGCGAGTACACTGCCGTGAGAGTGTGAGCTATCTTATGCTTCTTAAGAAAATCCTGAAAAATGTCTGCCTTAACCTGCGACCCATTGTCGGATATAAAAGTCCCGGGGAATCCAAATGTGTGGAATAGCTCCTGCTCCATGTATTTAACGACGACCTCTGCCATTTGTTTCTTTATTCCCTTCAAAAATACAAATTTCGAGTAGTGATCCAACACAATGAAAATTCCTATGTGACCTCTTCTAGAGCGTGGATATGGACCTAAAAAGTCCACGTATAATCTCTGAAAGAACCGATCTGATTCCGGGGCATTTCCCATTGGAGGTCTCTGAACCATGTTCGGAGCCCTTGTTGCCTTACATGTTTCACATCCCAAAACATACGCTTTGACATCTTTGACTAGCCCTGGCCAACATTAATATTGCCTTACGCGTTCCAGGGTTTTTTGGATCCCACCATGCGATGGCAAAAAATGATCATGTGCGCTTTTCAGGAGACAGTTGATCAACTTTTGAGGAATCCACAACTTCCAACTAAACTGGTCGCGAATTGCCTCATCCGTGTCATGCTCCACTCTTTTATACACCAGATCGCTCAGCAATTTCAGATCTGACAACTTATCCAGGTTCGCTTTGATTCCATCTCGAAACATCGACATCCAAAGCGGAAACATTTTCTTCGTTCACTCTGGATAAAGCATCGGGGCCGACATTTAATCGGCCACTTTTTAAAATCGAAGCTTTGCAGTTTCAATGCCCAACGAGCCAATCTGGAATGCAGATCGGTCTGGGACCTTTTTAAAGAAGCGTTATCAGTGATCACCGTGAGCTGATGGCCTTCAATATATGCCCTGAATCTCTTGATGCAGACCAATACTGATAAAAGCTCCTGCTCAATCACGGAATAATTTCTCTGTGCTTTATTTAGCCTTTTAGACACAAAGGCTATGGGATATTTATCTCCCTCCGAAGTTTTTTAAACTAGAACTCCTCCAACACCTGTATTTCTTGCATTGCAATGCACAAAGCATAGCTAGGAATCTCCTAGGAAATTCCTGGGAATCTCCTAAGGCTCTTTAATGACTTGGGCAATGGGAATTCTTTCATTGCAGACATTTTCTATGGATCTGTCCAAATACCGCCCTCTCCAACGATTTGCCCTAAATATTTGACGGATTTTCTGCAAAACTGGCTTTTTCGACATTCAATGTCAAGCCTGCAGCCTTTACGTGGCGAGCGACAATCTCTAACACCTTCAAATGCGACTTGAAATTATCAAATACGATCAATAAATCGTCAACATGCACGAATACCTCGTTTCACAGCTCTGCAGGAATGACCTTATCCATGAGACGGGTCATTGTTTAAGACGCATTTGTAAGGCCGAATGACATTACTCGATATTGGTACAGAGGCTTGCCAGGTATGGTGAACGCAGGCTTGTCTCGGGATTCTGGCTCAAGCAGGATTTGCCAGTAGACGTCTTTGAGGTCTAAGCTTGATATGAACATAGCAGTGGAGGCGACCTAAAATGCCTTCTATTTGTGGGAGTGGGACGCATCTTTTCGGGTAACAGTATTTACCCTTCGACTATCTAGGCAAAGCCGATCTTTGCCCGGTTTCTGGACTAATACCACTGGAGACGACCAGGGGCTATCGGATTCTTCGATTACTCCTAGCTTAAACATCCGATCGACCTCTTCATATAGAAGCTTCTCTACTGCCGGCGACACTGGGAAATGCGTCTGCTTCACAGGTATCACCTACATCTATTGAGTGTGACAGTATAGATGTTTTCCTAACCCAGATACAGCACAAGATGGACATTTTAGTATCACTGCTTGCAACTTTTCGCTGTGTCGCGCCGACAAATCGTGTACGCCCAAATCGATTTCTGAAATTACCATCTCTGGTGGCAATAAATTAAATAATGACCTCAATTCCTAAATATAAATCTTGCTTGAGATAAGGAATTATAAAAACATCGATATGTGAATTTTTTTTGTTTATATTGCATGGGAACTTTTATTCGTCCTAGAACCACCTGACTTTTTCCGTCTGCCGTACTTGCTGATGATCCTCCTCTCTTAAATGGAATTCTGCTTTTAATAACATGCTCCGCCAAACTCCCCCCCTATTACGCTGATAGCCGCTCACGTATCCAACAGACCTGTCGGCCCAAGAGTTGTAATTCAGCATAAGGGCGTTTATCTTCCAGTTTGTATCTTATTGCGTTAATCAGTTTTGCGGCTCCCCGATACTCCCTTATTCGTTTGGCGGTGCGAATCTGACTTCTCTATCGCTGATTGCTTTGGATCTAACTGGAATATCTGTTGCCAAACTGGGTTGTCTCTTGGCCCTATATCGATATCTTCTGATTTCTGAGTGCCTGACTTTATGTATATGAGTTTGCATCGGGCTTCGTCGGACGATTGCGTTGGAGATATGACTGTTGACGAGGTGCCTATATGCGATAATGGATTTTAGTTATTTAAGCATTTAACACATAACGGCTTATAAGTATTCGGGGCTCCACAGCCATTACAAAATATTTTGCGCTTCCATCACAGTCTGGTTCTAACAAATTAAAGCCATAGCTCCCATTTCCCCTTCATCCTCAATCTCAGAAAACTCAGTGACTACTTCGGCAACTTGCTTTTTAAAAGGAACAGCCTTCTGGTAGGAATAATTTCGCCTCACACCATCAAAAAAGCTTTTCGATCCCTGCAGACTCAACTGATCTACTGAAATAATCTCAAAATTGGGTGTCTCCAACCCATCCATGAGCGCTACAATCGCCTCATAAAAGGAATCGAAACTTTCTCTTTCTCTTTGTTTGCCATATCTATCTTGAATACATCAGTCCGAGTATTTCGGAATTGTTTACGAAGCGCTTGGCAGAGAAGATCCCAATAACATTCTCTAGTTGATTTGTGAAATCGCCAGTAAAACTCACGGGCTTTGCCCTCACCTCTGCTTCGTCAGTATCTCGACGCGATAAAGGAAATTATCGATACTAATTCCGTCTCGGTTCCCATTAAAACGCAATTTTCAGCTGTTTATAATGTTTCCTACCTTATCCGGCCAATACATTATATCAGATCCCATGCTCCCAGGAGTAGGTCTGGGCTCCCATTGAGAGTCATTTGACTCTCGTCGGTTTGAACTGCCTGCTTCCGCCCATGTAGTCCCAACCCTTTGCCCTGCTGGGGTTTGGATAACTCCAGGAAGATGACCTAAATTTTTCTCTACGGGAGTTTGAAGGTTTCTAGGCATATACTCAGCTCAATTAGTTTGGATCAGCTGAGCCATTTGCTGGGACAGTTCTGTTAGAATATCATTTCGAACCGCCTGCATTGCCTGAGCCACAAATTTGCCGATTTCGGCCGCTGAAATATTTTCTCGGCTGCCTGAAGGCCCTGGCGAGTCCACGTTCCCTGCTTTTTTTACCGCTGGTGTAGTCGCAGAAATAGTAAAGCAGATAGTTTTCCCCAAACAATTTTTGTGAAATTGGAGACCAGATTTGGTTTTAAAAGCGGTTGCAGTGGCTAAAGGTTTCTTACATAATGGGCAATTTACCTCAGCAAAAATCTCTTCCCTATCGGAGTCTGTAGTGTTCAACTAAGGTTCGAAGAAACCCTAGCACATTATTCGGTTTGCTGAACGTAGACATTTAGGTTTAAAAATGTTCTTGGCCCCGCATCAGTAACAAAAGATGCGGCGTTGACTCTCAAGGCATTCGTCAAACCTGTGGCCTACACTATCGCTGTTTCAGCATTTTTTCGGCTTACGCTGCAATGCAGCAACTTCATCCGTCTGCTCTTCCTCACTCTCCTCATATAATTGGGACACAACCGAATTCGGGACAAAACTACTCTTTACCGGTTGCATTTTAACTTGCTTACAGAATTGTTCATGCGTTCTCAATTCTTCTCGCAATCTCGCTAACGTATTAATTCCTAAGTGCACTCGAATCTGAGTGACGTTTTGGCATGGCTGATGAGTAGGAGCACCAACGACTCTTCAGATATAGGGTTTCGCAATCGCGACACGAGCCTTTCCACATGAAACTGAAATTGACGCCTGTTATTAATGGCATCCCAAATATCCATGTCTGTGTCGATATCTTTGAATTTCTTACGAAATTCTTCGCAAAACTTCGACCATGTGAAGTTGGAATTACCAAGATGAAACTTACAATACCATTCTGTAGCCTTCCCCCCAAGGAATAGATGTAAATGGTCACAAAGAATGTTTTCTTCCGCGTTCAGGTTCTGTCGCGCTAAAGATTGGATGCGGTAAAGAAACTCTTCAGCTTGAAGACCATCTCGAGCTCCTTCGAATTTGATCCGCCAACTCTGGATAATGGTGGCACCTTATCCGGATGGACTGACGCGCTCGATCTATTGCTAAGACCACTGCCTTGCTGATGGCTGTTCAATCCTGAGGCTTCATTTTAGTTAGACGTTGGTCTACTCCTTGGTGCCGTAGTACTGTTGTTTTCCCTAATTCTAGATTCGGTATGAGATCTTGAATTGCTCTCTACCTGCATTGCTGCCAGTTGTGTTCTGATTACTGAAGTCAAGACCTGTATTATCTGACGCTGACTACTTCGCATTTCGGATTGCACTACTCTCGTAATCTCTTCTCGCTGATTAGAAACGTTTAAATGTGACATGGTGCTGTTTGAAATGTCATGAGCTGCCTGGTTCGAGATTTCAATTCGTTGGGATCGAGTTATCATACCCCTACTATTACCTCATCCATTTACCATGGCACTACCACGAGCTCTTCTTTGCCTATTGCTAACAGGAATACTGAGCGGTTGTTCACTGGGAATACGGAGCTGCTCTGCGGCTGACATCTCGGCATGTAAATTATTACTCGGAGACGGAAGCTGTCGCAACACGCATTGCATCCTACAAGTTGGGCATAAATTAGATTCCAGAAGTGACTCAATAATACAATGACTGTGAAATTGGTGTGCACATGGATCGACTGTTTGTGTGCCTACTGTGTTCATTGGTTCATTGCAGATGTTACAAAACGTCGAATTTCCGCTGAGGGCTACTTCAATATATTCACTACTATGGTTTACCACCATTGTATATTTTTTTCTTGGTTAGACTTATTATGGATCGTCACCATTACAACAACATACTAATCGGGCTTCTTCGTGCTCATGCCTTAATCGGCTCTACATTTCCTATTACTGAATTTACTGGATGACGGACTCCATGAATTTCAAAGGCTGGTCAATCCCTAACTACTCTAGAGAACATTCAATCTGACCTTCTCAGTAACGTATTTCACTCCAGCTATACCTTCACATAAACCAAACAAAAAAATTAAGTGCTCTGGCAGTAATTAACTAAATATAATACGAATCAAAAATTGCAATGTGCGTACCCATGTACGCGGATATATAGGAATGAGTAGAGCGTCGACTAATCACTGGCTAGGGTAACTTTGATGTTATTTGTTCCCTATTCTGTACCCACCCTTCCTTGGTAACATTGATATCGCTTATTAGTTACCCCTTATCTGACTACAAACTCTTCTTTACCCTGATCTCAACATGTTGCAGGTCTGGCGACGATCCATAAAGAAAATGTTCACATTATCGTTTTGCTTTCTTGTCGATAAACTTAATTTTTTTTTTTTGTATTCTAAGTGTAAGGGCGTTTGGTTCTTATTATCTATTGTTACCATTATAACTCCAATAATTTTTTACGTTCCAGTTATCATTTCTTATTGTTCCTAATTTTTATCCGTAACCTTATTTACTTAATCTTTTAGTTTTCATAATTTTTCTTTATCCCATCTATAGAGACTGTTAGTTTTTAATTTTTATTGGCTAAGGTCGCATTTTTATATTTTTAATAATTTTGTTTCTTGTTTTCATATTTCAATCTGTCTTATTCTTCATTAGATATTGCCAATATATTTGGGTTAATCACTCCATTATTTATCTATATATGTATACAATCAAAGAAAATCAAAAAGGCATTCCTACAGTGGCCTTCAGCTGAATTTGCATCAAAAATTAACTAGATCTGAACATACCATATGAACACTTTTCAGTCGTTATTAAGGTTTTACTCACGACCATTATTTATACGCCGGAAATCCATCGAAGCATTCTCTGGGCTCATCGAAGCATCAGTTGGTTCCTTCAGAAGAAATGTAAACACTCATACGAATCTGTGTATGTGTGACGTTACAACACGTTAATTCGATGCAACTACCGCTTATATATTCGTGACCAACCTATTAGGATTATATTTCCAATATTAATATGCTAGCTTATGCTACCATCCATCAAAAATTATTGAAAGGGAATATAAACTACAAAACTTGGCCCTTCGCCACCAATAGATCTCGTATCCCTTTACTCTCGAGGTGCCATGTTCTTGGAGCGCGAACAAAATTTCGGCTGGCAACGCCGCACGCTCTTTTTCTCCATCCAGTTAACTGCCTCCCATGCCCTAGGCGAATTCGATCACGTTAATGTAGGCAACTCCGGTAATACGGTGCCTCCTTCCTTCTCGCTTCAACTTGTAGGAGACGGCTTGCTGGCCGAAGCCGAAAACTATTCGCATGCCGTTCGTAGTGCAGAGGGGTTGATTTTGTTCTTCTTCTTCTGCCTGCTGATGCACTAGTCGCCGCATGGGCGTTGCGCCACCCACTCTTTGCAATATCTCGCCGACTCTTTGCAGGTACACGAGTTGACTGGGCGTGTGTTTCGCACCAGCTAGCGGCGTTGGCTGCTAAGCAGCTTCTATTGTACTGCTGAGGCAACGGCTCGCTAAAATGGTTCTATGAATATATACTGACATTAGCCTATCGCGTACTTTACGCGGGTTGAAATATTCACCTTGATTTCTTGTTCACTTCACTAGTTATTAAACTAAAACACTGGCTTCAGATTGATTAAATTGTCGCACTTCACGTTGCCTAGGGCTTATTTTCTTTCCACGTGCTTTTAAGAAACTCTTGATCGCTCACCATTTGGCTCGCGTCTTATGGCCGCTACGATTGAAAATCAAGTGAGCGAGCATGGCTCCGAATTTTTCCTCTTGGGTCGACTGTACTTCCAGTGGGAAGTGCAGCGCGAAAAATAACGGCACAATGGTAATGATAATTTTTGTATTATCTCTGTTTGCCTGATATTCGCTGATATTTGGCTGTGGCTGTGCTCGTTGTGTGAGCGGGACGGCCGCTGTGCGTTGAGAGAGAGAGAGGCTGGCTCTGAATTTCGGGAATTCTGCCGCAGCTCACGGGAAAGATAGGTACAAAGAATTATCTTAGCCCTTTATGCTTCCGGGTATTAATTGAACCCTAAAAGTTAGCCATGCTTACGTCTACAATCTTTCTAAATCTTGAGTAAAACTTAATAAATTATTAAATGTGATTATTACCTAAATTTGTATAACCAAAAAAAAAAAATTATCTAAAGAGACATGAAAATAAAAACCCTAAATTTAATTATCTACTTACATAATAAATTAACAAGCAATATTTCTCCTTCTTTTCTTTCGCTGTCAATAAGCTTTAGCAAACCAAACAGCGCATCCTCTCTTTGTGTTGACCTACATTCACGCTTTTCGGGACCTTAAGCTTAATTAGGGTCACCTGTCAAATTTTAAAATGGTTTTAGTAATGAAAATGCAATTTATTAGGGTCAAATGTCAATTTTAAAAGAACTTTAGTAATAAAAATGCAATTTATTACGGTCAGCTGTCAATTTTACCCGAATTTTAGTAATAAAAATGCAATTAATTAGGGTTAGCTCTGAAAGGATAAGTGGAGGGATCGAGGAGCCACTTGAGATGGGTGCATGCAAATTGATCCTGCACGATCGTGTCCCGTCGAAGGACACTCAACCTCCCCCAATTGAATAGGTTACGCCGCCACATGAAAGGATTCGGGTGCGAGGGAGCGATCTCACTCTCACCCGTCCCCACTTGAAAAGGTCACACACAAGTGAGAACAAGGCTCAGTGAAACACACTCATTGAGAGCGGAAAAGTGCGGTCCATGTGAGCGGACGCCCGCGCGGATGCTCCGGCTGTAGCTCGTGTCGTGGCGTAACCCCTAGGACGGAAAGTGGTCAGAAGGCAACTTGAAGTTGGCCGGAGGGCTTACCCGTCGAGATCCTATCCCGGCAGCCCGCGGGAGGAGCGCCTTGTTCCGCCTTGTTCCACCGATCCGGAGAGAGGGTCACAGGCCAGGGGTGAGATTGGGACATTTCTATCCCCGAAACTATCTCTTTCACTTTCTGTTCTGCTTCCGCACTCTCTTCGTGCTTCAAATGTGGATGCCCGCAGGTACTATTATGCCGGTCATGTCAGCTGATTCGCACGATCAGCTGTTAGCCAGTGCTGGCTATCGAGTGCCCTGCGGGAGTCTGGCAACGCTGCAGCGTTACATCCTAGAGGGCGCTTGTTGCACTACAGCGCCCCCTACGGGTGTAGAATCTGCTGCCTGTCAGAAGCTACGTGCTACGAACCTCGGCCACCGATCGCCGATGAACGGTAGCATACATTTTCGGGCTCTCACTCCTTGGCAAGGAGTCGGAATTTCGTTGTGCATGTCGGTATCGAGGCACGCTCATGGAGCCAACGGGTGGTAAAGGTCACGGATCTAACCGATTGCCATCCCCGCCGCGTCGGCGGTACACCTGAAATGGGGCTCTGGCGACCGAGGCGGGGCGGTATATCCCCCATCGCATATAAAGTCGAAGGGAAATATTCGGCCAACGTGGGAGGCTCCGTGTCGTCCCGATTCGGCACAACGTGACCCGAAGCTTCTGGAAATCAGGATCAAACCCACGCAGCGTCTACCCACAGTGGGCGGCTGCGTGGTCTGCGTCTGAGCCATATTGGCCGGCAGTTACCACACCTGGCAGGAGGTATAAAATGCAACCGAGCATTGGGTGACAATGCAAAATGGAAAGGAATGTCTGCTAATAACATCACTACTCCAGGTGGCAGCCACGAAAGTGGAAATCCACCCGTGGGAAATCCCACGGTTAGGGCACGGATTCTGGAGGCCCTACCAAACATTCTTCAACACCCTGTCGTGGCGGTGGCTGACTTGGCCGCCACGGTAGGTAACGCACCAAGCCAAGATGAAGCGAAGGAGCAGCGTAATGCGGACGCAGCTGCCTTCAGGCAGCCTGCTCCGAAGATCCCCGGTCCTTGCCCCATCCCCGGCGCCTGAGAGGACTGCGGGCGGTGAGTCCAAGGACACACCAAAAAGGGGTAGAGACCCGGCCAGCCCGGCGAGCGTCCAGCGGGAAACGCAGCCGAAAAGGACCAGAGCGTCGCAGGAGGAGCCCACCGGCGATGTAAGCACTCAGATGCCCACATGCGCCGAGAACGTGTCCAGGTTAGGCACGATGATGGACGAGCTGCTTAGTTTGATCCACGACAAGCAGGTGCGCCACATCAACTTGGGCATGAAGAACATGCTGGGGGAGATGAAGAAGCTGCAGTCCGACATCGAGCTGTCGATGAATCGAGACGGACCAGCCCCGGCGCGTGCCCTGGAGAGGGTATGCCGGAGATGTGAGCACGCTATCTCAAGGGGGGCCGCAGTCGACAAGGAGCAGCAGACGGCGACAACAAGGAGGACGGATCGTGCGGCCCAGACAGAGCCGTGGCGGAGGCTAAGCCAGCCCGATGTCCCGGTCGAGAGAGTTGAGGGTGCACGACGAGAGGACCCGAGAACGGCGCGAACCCAACCGGTCCGGCCCACAGCTCTCGCCGCTTCAGCAAAGGGCTCCAAGAAGGCCGGAAAAGCCACAAGGGAACTGCCTGGCGAGGTGGAACAGCGGCAAGAGAGCCCGAAGAAGCCTACGGGGCCCGATGCAGCCGTGACAGCAGGAAGCTCGTGGAGCACTGTGGTCAGGAAGAAGCCGACCCGTAGACCGCGCCCCGACGCGGTGATAGTGGAGGCGCACGGGAAATCGTATAGCGAGATCCTGGCTCTGGTAACGCGAAGGGAGGACAGCCAACTAGCGAAGCTTGGAGTGGCAGTCAACAGGGTGCGACGGACGGCTAGAGGCAACCTGCTCCTGGAAGTGGCCAAAGGTGGCTCAGAGAGTGCCGAAACGATGCGGGAGAGCATCTCTCGTGTCCTTGGCGATGCAGCGGAGGTGCGGGACGGACGGGGAGAACCGTACCCCCGAAAAAGGCGCCAAGCCGGACGCAGTTCCCAACAGGGCACTGAAACTGTCCATCGCCCTGCACCCGAAGGAGTACGCGGCCCTGTTCTCCATGTGCCTAAGGGAGGGGACCTTTCCGGAGCGGTGGAAGAGGCAGAAGCTGCTGCTGCTGGCCAAGCCGGGGAAGCCACCGGGGGAGCCTTCCTCCTTCAGACCAATCTGCCTCACCGACACCACTGGCAAGGTGTTCGAGAAACTCATAGCAGTAAGGCTAAACGCTGCTATCGAGGAGGCTGGCGGTCTTTCTCCGAGGCAGTTCGGCTTCAGGAAGGGGAGGTCAACGCTGGACGCCATCGAGAAGGTGAAGGAGATTGCGGAAGCGGCGATCGCGGGCACGAGGTGGAAAGGCGGCTCGAAGAGCTACTGCCTAGTGGTAACGCTAGACATTAGGAACGCCTTCAACACTGCCGACTGGAGTCACACGCTGGAGTAGCTCGGTGCCCTGAACATCCCTGGGTACCTGCTACGAATAGTGCGGAGCTATTTCAGCGAGAGGGTGATCACCGTGGAGACGGACATGGGTTCCAGAGCATACGAAGTCTCAGACGGAGTCCCGCAGGGCTCCGTTTTGAGACCCCTGCTCTGGAACACCATGTACGATGGGGTCCGGCGGCTCCCCATGCCCAGTAACACCACCGTTGTGGGCTTCGCGGACGACGTGGCAGTGGTCGTAGTCGCCAAAGAGCGCGCCGCAGTGGAGGAGAAGGCGAACGAGGCGATCAAGGAGATCGAATCGTGGCTCTCGAGCGCGGGCCTGGAGCTGGCAGCGCATAAAACGGAAGCGGTCCTAATCTCCAGCCGAAAGGTCGTGGAGACAGCCGAGATTCGTGTCGCTGGAGCGGCGATAACCTCCCAGAGGGCCATCAAGTACCTGGGTGTCCTCCTTGACACT
>VNKF01013114.1:0-155181 GCA_008044355.1 Drosophila lacteicornis
TGGAGCTTGTGAAGCAAAGATCAAGCGTTCCAGACGCATTAAAGGCTCCCCAAACCATTGCGGATCCGCCACCAAAATTGCGTTTGGAAAACATGAGTGGTTCTTTACGCAAATCTCTCCAATAGTGCCGAAACCCATCTGGGCCGTCAAGATTAAATTTTTTTTCATCAGAAAAAATTATCTAAATGAAAAATATTGAACAAAGCTGTATACACAAAATAAAGTTAAAATTGCATATCGAGGCCCAGCTTCTCTGCAAGTTTTTTTCCGCAAATTGAAGTCGTGCGGTTTTGTGGTGCGGCTTTAAGAACGGAGCCTTCTTTTAGACTCCTCTCACAATGCACTCCGATGATTGTAGCGTCCGCCAAACGGTCATCCGTGACACAGGCTTACTGCAACATGCGGCAAGTGTGGAGCACGGAGCAAATGAATTGCTAGCTTTAAGTATTATGCGACGTTTATCGCGGTCATCCAACTTGGGTTTTCTTCCAGAGCTGCGCTTCACACCATATTCATCCGGATTTTTCAAAAATTTGGTGATTACACAACGTGTTCGACCGATTTTCCACGATATTTCACTAACATTAAAGCCACCATCGTTTTAGGCTTTTATTCTTCCCTTTTCCTCCTCAGATAACAAACGACCACCCGGTATTCTATTACGAATTCATTAAATTGTTAATAGAAGTATAAAAAAAATTAATTGAAACCAAACCTGTCTCTCTAATCGCAATAATTGAAATGTGTCGCATAGTTTTGTTACACTTGCAGACATAGCAAAAACAGAGCTTCTGTGCTTTTTTCACCTCTACTTGAAAACGGAAAATTTAACTAGAGTTAAAAACAAATTTATTAAAGCAGAATTCATTAAGCTTGCATTCTGCATACTTGTTTTTGTTGTATTCTGCTTTCCCATTCTCGTACGAGGGTCGAACCTAAAATTTTCGGGGTGTCGCATAATTTTGGGAAGGAGTGTATTAAAAAATATATAACATCCTCTCTAACCGAGAGCGTAGAATCAAGATTAGGTTTTAATAATTCAAAGTGAGTCCGCACTTCCCCCCTCTGGGTAAAAGTATCTGAAAACTGTCGAAGTTACCAGAAATCAGACGTGTGAGGGATTAGCAGTCGGAGCGGGTGTGTGTCTGTCTCCGATTTACTTTGAGTAAAAACTGAAGTCATGTTACTTTTGTCTCGGTCTCTTTGCCTTTTTTTCCTGACAAATTCGAAAGAAATTAAACAAGCCAAAATATATGAGTGGGTAAAGGGTGTGTGTGTTGTGTGTGTGCGAGACGAAAGGAAGCGATTTGGGCTTCTCCCTCTCTCCTCGCATCGCATCGAGCTATTAAAATACAGAACACACCCAAAAAATATTTTAACGACAAGAAAGAAACAATCGAGACCGGACGGGGGCTTGGATATGGAGGGAAGAGACGATGGCCTCTGATGATCACGGACTCTGGATGATGACAAAAGGCAGATCGGGGTGACAAGCGCGATTTATGCTTAAATGGTACGCGTTGATGCATAAGTTATGCCAGCCAGGAGTACGAAAGTATCTCACAGATACACAACGGCAATTGCCCGTACCAATCATTATATAGGGTGTATCATTGGGAACCGGGCACCGGAGGAGGGTTAATCTTGAAGCATCTTGCAGATACTTGGGCTGGGAAAAGGCAGTCATTGCATAACATCGAGGGAAGATCAAAAAAGAATGATTGCCAGAAGTTCTTAGGTTGGGTTTGCCCTTAAGGTAGGTTGGTTTTTTATTTAAAAATTATTATTTAGATTAGAAGTTTTGATTTTTTATTTATTTCAATTTTCTTTACTATAACAACGGGATATATTACACATTCATCTTGTTTTCTTAGCCTTCGGGACATTATTAAACTTAAAAAGAAGGCATGAGTTTCTAAGATTTATTCTGCGCGTAAGCCAGCAGAGGCTGGGCAGAGAAATTTGCTAACTCGCAGGTTAGGGATCTGGGCACCCCTGCTTAATAGTATAAGAGACATTTTTAGCGTTCTTCTATGACTCTATTCGAACTCAATAGATTTCTTATAACTTATCTTTCCAAAAAAGCATATTTATTGATTCTTTTAATATTCCTAATAGTATAAAAAACATTTGTAACTTTCTTCTAAGACTCTATTCGAACTCAATACATTTTTATAACTTATCTTTCCAAGATAGTAGATTTATTAATTCTTCTAAGAATCTTTATAGTAAAAAATACATTTCTAACTTTATTCCACGATTCTATTCGAACTCTAGACATTTTTTCTAACTTATAATTCACAAATTCACAGGAAACCCCACTTATTCTCCTAGCTTTTTGCCTTCTTACACCCCAAAACCCCACCTAATAACCCTATTTATCTTTCCAAATAGATCGCAATTGAATTCCCCCAGTAACTGTCACCCCTTGAGTTCTTTCTTTCTCGAACTCGAAGCAAAGAAACCTTTACAGAACTCCAGCTCTTACAAACACGAGGAGAATTAGCTCCAAAGGACAAATGGCCTTCGGCTTGTATTGAAGTATTTTTGAGTTCTCGAGTCCACATATCGCACAGCTGTCATTATTCCAATAACTGGTTGAACATACACACAGGCATACTACACATAGCTCTTACTACACACAGTCAACACTCGACAACAGCAACGCAAATAAAGAAACGCCATCAGTGCGCAGTTGTTGAAATCGTACAAAAGGAACCAACTGAAAGTAAGGACGGTAAGGAGAGGGACGGGGCGAGGCTCACTATAAAATGTTAATCCTATTTTATTAAGTGCACGCCATGCGAAATGCTGAAAACCCAGGCCAGGCCACGACAATGAAGATCATTATGAGGATGATGACGCCGTAGCCGTAGTAGTCGCCATCAACCCCTTTTTTATTTTTCGGCTTTTTAGGTTTTTGGTATGCTGCCAGCCCTGGCTTTGCTCTTTTTCACCACTAACTCGGGATGCCAAGGCCCCGACCCCGACTCCGACTCCCCTATATTCCCATATATCAGAACTGGCTAATCTGGGTATCAGGCGAACATATAAAAAATTCCTATTAATTCCGCGAAACTTCAAACGCATCTAACGAGGGGAAGGAAAAAAACATAGCCAAGTCCAAGTCGAATGTGGGCCAAGTCTAAATTCCTGACATGTGTGTGAGTGGTAGAGGGTTTGATCTTGGGTTATATAATGATTAAAATATATGAAAGCCAAGCTGGGTCTGTTAAGTAATGGGGATTTATATTGGTTGGGCTTAAAAGTGTCAACTAAGGGGAGGGAATAGGTTTTACGTGAGAGATACTTCATTATAGAATTTATATAATAAATGGTTTTATTTTGGTTATAATGTTATATAATAATATAGATTATTATATAATATAGAAGATGCTTGGTATTTCCTCTTACAATCAAAGCTAAACTCACATATAATATATGGTTTTAAAGTAAAAAGTAAGCCTTCTTCCCCTGCTTTTCTTTGCTTTAAAATCTCCCTTTTCCCAATTCCTAAATTAATTCTTGTTAAACTTAGAAATCTGCCCAGTTTTAAGCCCCCTTTTTTTCAGGGCGTTGCCAGTCAGCTTTCAGCACTCGACTACCTGGAGATGATTAATTTTTGTCTTGCGCCGATCATAATTTATGAACAAATGCTGGAATTTCAAGGCTTCATCACTCTGGCGTCCGATTAATATTGATATTTATTCTTGATATTTTTTTTCGGGGGGGCGACAGACAATGAGCAGAAAATGCGTTTCCATTTCACGATTATTGTGACTAATTGCGTTTGATTGTCAATTGGTTTGCATGTTGCAGACAAATAAATTAATGGAGGAAAAACAGGGAGCGGGTTCCCGACTAAGGCCCGCATGCAAGCACATGGAAAAACTGGCGGCTTTTGGGAAAATGCAAAGCCACGAATTCGGTGGCGTGAAAAGTTTAGCCCGAAAATGAAATTCTACGGGGAAAAAGGCAGGGAAAAAGGGGTCATATGGAGGGAAAACAAATAGAGCAGCGCCTGAGGGTACCATCATATTTACAAGTCGATGGCGATTGCTATTAATTCGTTACTTAATTGCTGCTCTTATCGAACGAACGAGACCCCAGCGCCAGTTGCGTTCTTAGTTCGGGGGGAAATGTTTTGTATTTCATAGTCGCTCATTGAAAATAATTAAAATTAATTAAGACATTCTCCTCGACGGGCGCGTGTGTGAGTCGAGAGAGTGTGTATCTTGGGTGCATTGCCTAACCGAATCTATAAATTTAAATCATCACTAATTGAGCGACTTTCGGGTGATGCCGCGGACTTTGCCTCGTTGTTTATTCATTTATTTCTCCAATGTTGCAATAACTGACTAAGGCTTAAACCCATGCCTGGCCCCGCTGACTGATTTGTCCAAAAATTCTCGTCAGCGGCGAAATATCAAAAAAATATGGAAACACGTGCATTGATTGATTGCCCGTTATTGTCGGAGCTGCGGGGATTAAGTCCCGAAACCGAAACTGAAACTGAAAAGAGACGTCTTTGACTTGGGTTGGTGGTGGTAGTGGTTACCCATTGTGCCTGCGTGAGTCTCGCGTGTTCCAAGGAGTCGGAGATGGCCACGTGATCCGGACACGCGTGTCCCTTTCAAAACTAAATAAGCTTAAGTCGGAAATATTAGTGTTTTATTTCAGTTAAGTTTTTCACAGTCAAGTGTGATGGATTATGCTTTGAAAAGTGCATTTCGAAATGGTTTGTTAAATTAAGGGACTGAAAATTGATGTTACAATAGAGAAAAGATGAAAGGAAATATAGTTTTAAAGAGGTTTAAGTCATTTATCACTCAAATAAAATTTTCGAAGTGCTTTTTCATTCAATTTATGATTTTTAAGGGTTCTGAAAGCACTTTAGTTCTATGCCAAAATTAGTTTAATATATTTTCAGTTATGTTAAAGAATTTACTAATAAGTTTGGGACCTTTTAATGAAAGGAAATTTAGTTTTAAAGAGGTTTAAGTCATTTATTATTTTTATAATATGTAAGAAATGCTTATTCCATAAATTTATGATTTCTAAGGGTGCTGAAAGCCATTTAGTTCTATGCCTAAATTAGATTAATATATTTTTAAAATTTATTTAAGAATTTACTAATAAGTTTGGGACCTTCTAAAATATTCTCCTTTAATAAAAAACATCTTTCCTCTGGAATTTTCCTTTTTAATACACTCAAACTCACTCTGTCATCTCTGTTAGCCCCCAAAGGATGTCGATAGATGAAATAAGAAAGCATAAAGCACGAAGCATAAAGCATAAACCGGCATCATCAACACGAGCATAGCACATAAGGTGACTCAACCTGAACCGGCTGTGGCTGTCGCCTGATTGACTGACTGACTGAGCGACTGAGCGAGGGATTGACTGATGGACAGACGAAGGAACAGATGGACATGCATTGTGTGCGTCGGGGGCCACTTTTCTTACACTTGCATTAATTTTCCGCTGGTGGAAACTAAGGAAAACTAAGCGAGTGAAGTGATGGAACGAATTTGCATTCGACATTTGATGCGTTCACAATTGGAGAAGGGAAACAAAGGCTATCAATATGGGGAAATTCTTTAGCCATTAGCATAAACAATTCGATCGACAGTCTTTCAGCATTTCTTATTAAAGGGAAAAAAGGCCATGCGAGTGTGTCGATAAATATACTAATTGTTTATTTCATTTGAGGCTTTTTGTTCAATATTTATAAGCCAAGAACCAATAAATAAGACAACTTATTTTCCTTGCCAAATGGATTCCATTTTTTTTTTATAAATATATGGAAAGGGAGGAGGAGGCGGAAGGCGACCTTTCAATTTGAATTCCAAATCGAAATTTTTATGGCACTTGGAAATTAAGTAGTCACACACAACACACACACGGAATCAGATCAAATCCCATTCCAGATGGTGAAAATGAGCTATAGAAGAAGTTCCCCAAAAACCAAAAACCTCCCACATTGCCATAGTCCTAACTCACTGAGAGATACACATGTGAGTGTAGCTTTTGTGAGCATTAAAAATAAATTCAAATAATTGCCATTTCAATAGACAGCCAATGAAGAGGGGCTGGCGGGGCTGGGTTCGGGTTCGGTTGGCAGCTGACAAAGCTCTAAAAGTGCTCGGCAACATTCCGTATTCCAGATTAACTGAATTGTACTGAAAGCTGACAATGTTGGGCAATAAATGGAAACTTTATTACAGGAACCAGCTAAAAATTTAATGGGGGAAAAGGGGGGAAATGCGTGTTTCGATGATTGACACATGGATATTAAAGGTTTGAATATAAATATGAGTTTTTAAGAGTTGAAATTATAGGTAATTAAATCAGACTAAACCTCTACACCTTAGAGATATTAACTTAAAAGTTCCAAAAAACATTTTTCTACAAGAAAATATGAAGGAATTCTTTATTCTTTATTTATAAATATAAAAATTTCGAACTAAAATCCAAAAACACAAGTATTTTTTAAATATAATTAGTTATTATCATGAATTCACTTAAAAATATAATATTCTACGCATATAAAATAAATTCCGTGTTAAAAATCACAGAAAACCTCAAAGAATTAATTTATATAGCTGTGACTAACTCAAAAATACAGTCATAAACATATTTATGTTTAACTACAATCCAAAAACACAATTATATTTTTAATATAACTAGTTATTTTTATGTATCCACCTATAAAATATAATATTCCCTGCATATAATATTAATTCCCTGTATATTCCTCATCCCAAAGCTTAAAACTGTCAATTTAATTATTCTCGTTTACAAATTACCATTCATTTTAGTAGCCCATAAACCATTTTCGTTATATACATTCATTCTCTGATTTCTAAATTCTAATTTCTATTTTCTGTGAGCCTCTTGCATTTGCATCATCCATAGAAGAGGAAAGAAGCCTTATATTTGGCATCGAATTAATGAGGAGATTTGGTCGGTATGGAAGGAACATGTTCCAAGTAATTTTCAATCCCCGCACTCCTCATTACAGCCACTTTTTTGGCCAATTATGATTATTCCCCGCATTGTGGCATTATAGCGCGTATATATGCCACGATTATCGGCCACGAGTCTGGGAGCATGTGTTCGTAAGAGTGGCAATTAATAAAAACAAATGCGGTTGTTTCATCTCCTCTGCTTCTGAGTGGAAACATATCGTCCGCCCGACTTTTCAATGGAAAATAGGGAAAAGCAGAGAGGAAAAACGGAAAAAATGCCAAGGGGGGCGGCGGAAAATATTGGGGAATACGAATATGATTTGTGTAAAAGTTTCGACGCTCGCTTCGGCTGTGATTAAGCACTCGAAAAGTGTAATTGCAGCGATATATACGTGTATATGTGGGCACTTAAAAATAGCAGCCCCCGACTAAGACCATAACTAAAGCCCATATGGATCTGAACGATCTCGGGCGGCAGCTGGCTGTGGAACGGCCACGACGACGACTGCTGCTTATAGTCAATTTTTGAATTATTGTGAATCGTTTTTCGCTTTCGTTGTTCTCTAATTATAACAACATCATAATCATAATCGCAATCATAATTTCATATTTGGCTGACTCTTCGCATTTTGTGGCGTTCTTAATGTGCCAAAAGTTTATTTGTATCCCCGCCAGCAAGCAAGCAGATACAGATACACAGATACTCAGCAACTCAGATACAAATGCAAAAATGTATCTCACATATGGCACAGCATTTTCTTCGATATTTCTCAAACCACCGAAATATTTGCTTCATTTTTCTTTTCAAATCTTGCATTTATTGCGATTAATTTGAAAATGAAAAATACATAGCAATTTGAGAAATGCGTTGGCGAAAAATTGTTGACAGTAGAGAGAAAAAGGGCTCTTTTATTTTTTGAGAATTTCTCTTGGATTTTGTTTATAGAACAAACTTAGTTTGATGATATAAGAGTTTGCTGTTTCTTATCATAATTATATTTTAAACTTCCTCTAGCAAGGGAACCTACAAGTTAGACTTTTTAGTCACAGAGTGATTAGGTTTAAAATGTTGCTGAACTATTTTAAAGTTTAGATAACATTTCCGGAAGATGTATCCGGAATTTAAATGGGGTTTTACATACGAAATTAGACTATTTTAATAGTAATAAATTCCTGAGAGAAATATTCTATTGATCTTTAGGGAATATTAGGTTTGAAAGAGTTTCCTGTACTTCAGCTCGAATTAGGTTTAAATATTTAAGATCTTTCTTTGGTAAAACATTTTATAAATGGTTTTTTCCTTTATTTAAACTTAAGTATTTATCAATGAATAAATTTCCTGTGTTTCTCTGATTTCTAAACTCAAATCCAAGTAAGATCCCTAAGGAATAACTGAACAAATCCCCAGGGATAATGGGTGGTTTTGCGATAACTCCAAGACCCGAAGATTCCCAACAATTTTAATTGTGACACACGGGTTTCGCTGGAAGTATATACTACATATATATCTTTCAAGATTCTCCAGTTTGGAAACGGAAGTGTGAGCTACGTCAATCGTAGTTGGGTTGGCTTAATTGTATTATTATTGTTCATATTGCTTTATGGCTTTCAGAGCAAATAAATCGCGAAATCGCACAAATCAGAGCCGCCTTTTATGGGTGCAGCAAGCGCTTAAGTTAAGCGAATCAGCAGCGCCGGAAATTATAGAAATTACCGATGCCAATAATATTGAGCAGAAATTAATATGCAAGCGAAGAGAGATTAAGCTAAATTTATATGTACGTCGCAGCGTCGAGTGCGTGCCAAATAAAAGGCATTCGCGATTCTAAATCGGAATATAAGTACGTACACACATATATCTCTCCATTGGTGTATCTCATTTTATTTGCCTTACTATAGTATGCAATCTAACCCACACACACACACACACACGCACACGTAATATTGGCACTAAAAAAGATACCAAGACAAGACCTAATGACTAAGACTAAGGAGTGTCAGCCAAGTCGCACAAACTTGGCTAATAAAGTGGAAATTAGTGAGACGGTAAGCTGATTCATATCGCATATGAAAATACTATTACGTTTCCACAAATATATTACAGATTTTTAACAGCTTATCGCTGGCAGATATTGTGGCATTTACCTACTAATGAATTAGTCAGACAAATCAGTGATAATTGGGGGCTCTCACTTGAAAATAGAGAGATTCTTTGGGGGTATATGGAGTAATTATTATGTTTTTCCTGGGGGTTTGTGGGTTTCAGCCTTATCGGTGAAGTGTCTTTTGGTATTTACCAACAACTCGAGCTGGAAAGCCCATTAGTGATTATTTAAAACTGAAGAATAATGTTATTTAGGCATTTTAAAGGGAGTATTTGGTTTAATAAATAAAGGTTTAGTTAGAGAATCTATGAGTAATTGGATTTAGAAGGGTTCCTAGGGCTTTATTTACGATTTATTAGATCTTTAGATAATTTCTTAGCTCAGTTAGGAGGGTTTCGTTGGCTTAGTATTTTATTTGCAGGATTTTTTAGATCTTTAAATGGTTTCTCAGTTTTATTTCAACTAAATCAGACTGAAAACCTATTGAGTATTCAAATTTTGTAAGGAAAATCATTCGTTCTATTGAGTTTTCAGTTCGT
This sequence comes from Drosophila lacteicornis, assembly GCA_008044355.1. Classification (NCBI taxonomy): domain Eukaryota; kingdom Metazoa; phylum Arthropoda; class Insecta; order Diptera; family Drosophilidae; genus Drosophila; species Drosophila lacteicornis. Next base: position 9,616 of record VNKF01013114.1, read on the forward strand.
TTTTTCCGACAACATAAGTCTGAAACCCTTTTTAATTTGTTAAAAATAATTTAAGACCCATTTCCTAGTTTAATTTATATTTTTAGCTTAATATTTACCATTTTGATTGTCTGTTTTGTTGTATTCTTGAGTATCCTTCCTGCGGAAAGTTGTCTCTTTTGTTTTGTTGATAATCCCAAAAGGCAAAAGTTCTCAAAGTTGTTTAGGTTTGTTTCTTATTTGTTTGTTTTCAAGTTTTGTTATTTTTGTATCGAAGTTTTTACCGAAGTTTCACTTAATATTCACATTGGTAAATTGGTTTATCTTTCTCAGATAATTTCACTCAAGCCACGAACACACTCGATTTAAATTAGAACTCAATACTAGGGTTTTCATGGGGATTATATCCAGTATGTGTGGAGGAAGAATAAGCGGCGGAGGAAATCCGAAAGACGCTGGAATTTTTTGTTTGCCGCTGCGCGCGTTCGCACTGCTGCACGTTTAGTTACTGACTAAGGGCGGGCAATTCAAAATTTTTTTAAATTCATCGCCGCTGCTGCTGGCTCGGCCGGCGGCGTCAGCGTCGGCGTCGGCGTCGACGCCGGCTGCGGCAAACACACAACAAAAACCAAAAACTAATAAAATCAATTACAAACGCACACACAGAGACACGCTCGGTGGAAGATAGCGAGAGCCGAAGAACAGCCGAAGGCGCTGTACGGACTTCGTGCCGTATGAGTTATGTGTGCTCGTCAAAGAGAGCAATTCAAGTGCGCTCTCTCTCTCTCTCATCGGGGTTTCCCTGTGTGTGCCTGTGTGTGTGTGTCTGTTTGGCTTTGAATGTGGGCCAAAAGTAATGACAATTGAAATGCGGCTCTCTCTCTATCGCTCACTCTCGCTCGCTCTCTGGGAATCGAGTGGGTGTTTGCCCAAGGCTGTGTGCCTGTGTGCGTGCTGCCAAATGAGCCAAGCAAAACAAAAAGGCAAAAATGCGGCTACAACAACAGCAACAGTGCGGTCTCCTCGAAAAAAAAGGAAAATTAAATAAAAAAGATTTCAGAATTATATGCAAGCCCAGCGAAATACGCTTGGAAATGTGATTTCTTATTCCTGAAAAATCGAGAAAATGGCAAAGGATAAGTGCTTGGCAGCAGCATAGCATAATTTTCGGTGTTTCCAGGACTCTACCTTTTTTATTTCTTGGGTAATTACTTTATTTAATACTTTAATAGCACAGAAAATGTAGGTAACTCTTGAAATAGTTGTTATTATTTATATTCTTGAGCTATAAGTACTTTTTTTTATAATTTTTGATACAAATACAAACATATTGAGTTCTTTTTGAAATCTAATTAATATCTGATAAAAATCTATTTAAAATCTCACAAGAATTTAACTTTAAAAATGTCAGCAGTTCACTATTTATTTTAAAGAATTAAATAACACTCAAAATTATGATTATTGCAGCTTAATAATATTTATTATTAACTTATAAAACTTAGAAATATCCTACAACTCCCCATAAAAAAGTTAAGATTTAAGTATTTCGCAAATGCACTTTAGTTTCCTTCTTAAAAAAGAATATATAAAAAATCCAAAGGATGTTGCAGCTGCATGACACAAATTTCGGGTGTTCCCAGCGAACCTCCCCCTTTCGCTTACTTTACTTATATTTTTATTTCCTTCGCTTATTGCTCAAATTTCACAGCGAACGAATGAATCGAAACGAAACGGAACGATATAAAACGAACCCTCATGTCAACGACCGTTATTACAGTTGCCATCATCATCATTGCAGGACCAACCCAGCCCGACCCAAACTGAACCGTCAGTAATTACACAGAAAAGTTCCATATCGCATATACATAAGCCGCAGGAGCAGCGCATAAATCGCAATTAATCAAGTGCAAGCCAATGCCGCCGCTTAAACTCCCCAACTCGCACCCGGTCACACTCAGGGAACTGGGAACTGGGAAATAGCAATAGCAACCCTCCTAAAACCTAAACCCTAACGCTAACGCAAACCCAAACCCAAACCCAAACCCAATTTCAATTCCAATCCAAATCCCAACAAGTTCAAAAACTCAACGCCTCTCTCTCTCGCTCGGCTGGCAATTACCATCCTGCGTCGATACTGCTCGCACCCACTGTGCAGCAAGCGGCTGCTACTAAAAATGTAATCATTATGCTTTATCGTGATAATCAGCAAAGGCAGCAGCAGCAGCAGTCGCACTGGAAATCGCAGTTAGGAGCAAAGTTTTTATACCCGTTATGAATAGGGTGTCGCAGGGTAGTACCGCTTCTTTACCCATTTCGAGCGAGTGACAGGAGGCAAAAGGATTATGCGGGAAAGGTGAAGAGATAGCAGAGATAATGTTACGAAATGTGAATATTTTTAACGAGTTATAAAATGATTCCCAGGAGTCAGATGCCCCTCAAAGGCGTTACATTTTTTCCAGATTCAATATGGGTCCAAGTAGTGTACAGTCTAACCTACACCAAAAAAAAAAAAAACAAGAGTTTAACCTTTCTACGCGTTGTCTTAAAAGTATACTCAAGAAGTATAACGAGTTAAGTATAGATTTTATACTTCAAAATATCAAATGTATACTCCAAAGTTTAGTTTTTATACTCTATAGTTTCAATTGTGTATTTTTGAGTATTATTTTTATACGAACCTACATCGAAATTTCGATAACATATCGCGTTAGCTGGAATTTAGTGCTTTTCTGTTTGTCGCGTTAGTGATTATTATGAAATATTGGTGGAGATGAGTATAAAATTTATACTTTCGTAGTATTAAATTGATAAGCATCTTATTAAGAAATTTTTCATACTCAAGAGTATAGAATTCATGTAACAATCGTATAGGTTATATGATTTTTTTATGTGCATGACAGCTTCGTCATGCCTTTCAGCTCGTGTTGGTATGAAATCCCGAGGGTATTGTGCACCCGCGGCCCAGCTAAGGGCATCCCTGCTCTCTAACTTGTTCAACTGCAGAAATATGATTTTTTTTGTAAATTGTAAGAACTTTTTCAAGTAGCTACTTTATTCCCTTAGATACCGCCTGCCCAGTATTGATGGGTATCAATGAGCTTGCTAAATTAAAGCCTCGTCCTTGCTTCCACTTGTTTTCCCAGGACGAAATCACAGCTAGTACATAACAAAGGAAAAACCCCAACGCAAATAACCATTCGTACTAGCCGGTGGCCGCGGGAGTAAGAGAGGTAGACGGGGGCATATCCAACTGGCAAACAAACAAACTAAATTACAACAATTCCAAAAATTTATAATTGTGCTCGGCTAACACACACACTCTCGCACACTCGCACACTTTCGCACAGAGTTTTGGAAGCTGGAGGAAGCACCACCCAAGTCACCACCCCGTGATAAACCCCCGACCATTCGTAATAATCATCATTGGCATCGGCATCATCGTCATCTCGGGGTTTTTTGCCTTCTCGCCTTACAATTCGCCATGGCAAAGGATATGCGGGGCAGAAAGGGGAAGAACTAACAAAAACAAAAGCAAAAACGAGAACGAGAACCAAAAGCAAAGGCAATGGCAATGGCACACACACAAAAAAAGGCAGTTAAGTTAAAATGTACTTAGAGTTTAAGCGTAACCCCGAAATCCCAACCGAACCCGAAACGAGATTGTGTGTTTTAAGCGTTTTAGTTACAGCCCAAGCCCAATCCCAAGCCACCCTTCTCGTTCTGGCTCTCGCCCGCTTCGTATTCTTATAGCCTCGCCCCGTCTCCTTTTGGCCTCCGCCTCAACCCCCCCATCTCTTTCCTGGCCGCCTGCTCGCTCTTTTGTTGCTGCAAAGTCAGCCATCTTGTGCGGCGTTATTAAATTTTATACAAATACTAAAAATGAAATCAAAATTTTCTTATTACAATGACTATTTTGAGACCATCCCTCCCTGCCTTCGCCGCCTGCTGCCTGCTGTCCTTTTCTTTTCTTTTCTTTTCTTTTCTGTTCGCCTCTCTTATCCAACTTCTGCTTCTTCCCCAACAGCTGTGCTTTGAGTTGATTCGGTCTCCTTTGATGGAGAGGGAGGGAGAGAGGTTCGAAGCAAGCTTTTCACTCTACCTTTACTGGAAGAGTTGCTTAACTTTGTCCTGGGGGTTACAAGAGGTTTTTTTGATAAGCAAGTAAATATTTCTACTGTCACAAAACACTCTTAATCTTGTGCAAGCAGAGAGAGCGCAATTTTCATCGCCAGCTAAAAAATAGCTGTCATATTGCAAAGCAAAAGTATGGCTGTTGGGCAACTTAGAGATTATATTTGTCGTTAATTCCTCTTTCTCTAAGTAAGCATAACATTTAAAATTCTTCTATTATAACCTAAAATTCCTTAAAAAATTAATGTATCTATCAATAAAGCATTAAATGATTCGGTTTTTTTATAAGCTAGTAAATATTTCTTCTATCACAAAACACTCTTAATTTTGTGCAATCGGAGAGAGCGTGATTTTCATGGCCAGCAGAAAAATAGCTGTCATATTGCAAAGCAAATGTATGACTGTTCTGCTACTTAGAGATTATATTGGTCTTTGTGCTTTATGTAATTCTTCTTTCTCTAAGTAACATTTTAAATTCTTCTAATATAACCTTAACTTTCTAAAAAAAACAAATTTATCTACAAATAAAGCATTAAATGCTTCGGTGTTACTGAAAATTAAAACGAATTTCATAGCTCCAGCATTTATAAGCATTTCTCAGTAACTGTGTGTGCGTTATAGAAATGAAATCGTACTTATGCCACTACTTATCGACTGCATTCATTGTTGGCTCTACGTAAAAGTTTTCAGTTTTTGGCTGTTGACCCCTCTGCCCCCCCTGGCCACCATTCCACCACCCACAGCCCCTTGTCCACTACTATATTCACCCCCTTTAATTGTAGAAACTTTCCCTTGGTTGGAAATCCTGTAAATGTCTGAGGAAAAATCCATAAAAATCAATTAGAAAATTTCGTTGCAGGACAAATTCAACAACACAAACGAATAACTAGAAGGAGAAAGCAAATCAAAGTCAGTGACTGAGCTGAAATATTTTACGACTTCCTGTGGCAACTAAATAAATTTGAAAATTTTTGACTCTACCCAGGCTACCTGAGCGTACTTAAAATTTAAATTAAACACCGTCAAGGTTGCCTAAACAAATCTTGTCCGATAAGCCAGAAAAACATCGGGGAAGAGAAAGAAAAATATCAGAGATACGAGAGGATACAAGCAAAGGACAAGTAGTGATGAATAATACCAATCACGTACGCAGGCGGACGGGGAGGGGACGGGGACGGGGGCCCACCTCCGTGGCCTAATCAAAAGAGTATTGTAAACTAAGCCAAGCCAAGGCAAGACGGGAATTCCAATTCTGAAAGGATCGTCAGAGATCTTCGTCAGGCAGAGAACTCAAAATGCGTAATCTCACACCAAAAATGCTGCAGCGCACAAGAACAACAAATTAAGTGCCAGCACACACACACGCACACACAACATACACACACGCTCACCTACACCACACCTTCGCAGGTCTATCTACATAAATCTATGGAATGAAAACATTTTTCATGCGTCCCAGATAGAGAGAGATGCACTGGGAACAAAACTAAAGAGTATCATAAAATAATGAGGATTTTATTAAAAATTTTGAATATAGAGATTAATACAACCAAGAAAGGTAGAAATATCATTTAGTATTATCAGAATTTAAGATATTTTATCTCAATAGACACAATTAATCTTCAGAGATTATTATTTCTTAAAGCTACAGCTTTTAAAGCTTATTTTTAGTACGTAAAAATTTTTTATAAATGCCCTTCAGAACCCTATATTTTTAGAATAGGCCAGAAATCCTCTATCTAATCTATCTAATTTAGTATTATTAGAATTTAAGATATTTTACCTCAAGAATCATAATTAATCTTCAGAGATTATTATTTCCTAAAACTGCAGCATTTAAAGCTTATTTTTAGTACGTACAAATTTTTTATAAATGCCCTCCAGAACCCTATATTTACAATAGGCCAGAAACCCTCTTTAAGGATCTGAAATCTTCATTTCCGAACTCGAAACAATATGCATAAACCAGCCTTTGATACCATTAATAAAATATCTAAAACCTATAATCTCTTTAATCAAATTCATCATTTCAACATTTTCCTAGTTCCCAAAGATTTCTCACCGTGCAGAGTCACAGAGAGTGATCCATTGGGAGACAATTAGTCGAGCTGAGACAGGCTTCCATCTCGCATCTACCGACTGACGACGACGACGAGAGTCCCTCAACGAACCCCTCCCGAAACCTTTGGATATTCTGCGTTAAAAGGTCAAGCCGACTTCTTTGATATTGAAGAATTGATCTATGGTCCCCTCGTGGCATCCCACTCGCACTCTCGCCACAGTTCGCCCCGGTGTGCGTGCATTTTATACGCTTCGTTCTTAGTGCGATATTCCTTTTATTTCGTTGTTCTTCTCCTCCTTCTCCTTCTTCTTTTTAGTGAGTTGGTTCGTCAAAATGATTGATTTGTAGGTGATGAATTACAACAACATCGGGAGTATCCGAGAGGCATTCTAAGGTCGGGTTAGTTAAGAGCAGGCCGAACATTTGACCGACAGATAGATGGATATATGGATAGCCGGATGGATGTGTGAGAAAGGTATGGGACATAGTGAGGATTAAATACGAAATTTTCCATTTAAAAATATCTCTCATTGTTCGCATTCGTTTTTTGTTAGGTTTTTGTTCTCCTCTGCTCTCTTCGTTTGCTCATTTCTTTTATTTCTATTATGGTTTTTTGGTTAGGGGGAGGCTTAAAACGTTTTCCACAGATAAATCTGATATCGGGATTTGGGAAAATTAATTATTGCAGCTTGTAGACAATGACAATGTGGGAGAGTCATCTCGCCGAGGGACGACGACGACGACGAATGCCTGTCATTTAGTTGACGAAATTCTGGGCAGGGCTAAAAGGACTTTTTCTAAAAAAAATACCGGGGATCTTATAGGGAGATAACGAAGAAATCCCATTAAGTATGGACAGTTTTCTCTTTATTTGTGAGCATTTCCTGCATAAGGTTTGATTTTAAAGCATTGATACTATTTTATAAAATACCAAAGCAGGGATTTCTTTAAAGTTTCGGTGTTTTAAGGATTGAAACATATAGAAGTGCTCTCTGAATTCTTTATTTATTACATTTATTCATTGAATATTGGGCTTAGGCTAGCTTGCACCAGTTAAAAAATATCTCTGCCCAGCCTCTGCCGGCACACGCACAATGTAAATGGTGGAAAATGACAAAGAAAGCCTTTGCTTAATATAAATATAGGCAACCCATTATTAAGGGATCGAATTTCGCTTCCATTCGAGCAACCTTTTCAACTTGTTTCCATCAAATGTTTAATTTAAACTTTGGCACATGCTTTGATACAGGAACATGAATCAATATACCTCTCGATGGATTTCAATTGTTTCGTTTTGCCAAACTTTGAACTATCGTGTGAGGGACCCCCGACCCTGCTCGCACTTCCAATCATTCCAGTTCAACAACTCTATTCACAGGACTCACCCCATTATTTTTCCCAGCTTTAGCGGCATTACCTCCCACCCGATAAGGCCCAACTGGTCGCAACTAATTCGCACATCTTTCGGCAGTTTAATGCATCATTTTGAGAATTTAGCCCTTGAAATGCAAAGTGGCAGTGGAAAAAGTATGTGTAGCAACCCTACTTCTGTCAAGGGTGTACGTTCGCGGTTCGGAGCGGGAAAATTGATGGAAATTTTGTAGCCCATAAGACAATGGTTCTGATTTCTATATATATACTTATATAAAGAAAGGGGCGGTGGTTCGTGAATAAAAATCTAAGGGCATATCCGAAACGCAAATGGTTTCAATGGTAATCAAGAATTTTTGAGACCATTAATACAGTTACACAGCAAGCCATAAATATACAAATTTACACAGAGAAGTGTGCATAGAAATGGATTTGAATACATTTTGATTATTGCCCTGGTTATTCCTTCACCCTACCCTTACCCCATCGCCATCACCATCATCATTATCATTATCATTATCCATTATCTTCATCATCGTCGTCGTCGTCAGCGGCAATCCATTCTGTTTCGTATCTCAGGGCAAATATCTCCACTTTGTATCTGTATCTTTGTATCTGGGGTTTTGTTCGCGCAACCCTGCAACTAAAACGTATCTCGGCGCTGTGTTGTGTCACTTTTTTCTCCTTCAGCTTCTTGGCTAAATATGTAAATACATTTGCCTAACTTTAGAGCCGAGCTCTACGCCGTCGTCGTCGTCGTCGTCTGTGAAATGTGATTTGGCAATCACTCAACAAAAGGGGGAAAAATTGAAATACGCTTTCAACGCCGCAGCGATTTGAATTACAAATGCCCAGCGAGTACAGTTCCCGCCCGACCAGACGTCTATCTACATAGATGCAGATGCGTAGATACTTTTCATAACTACCTCCAACCACCACCCACTGTTCAGGACTGACTCGAAAATATTGTCACTGGCAGAGATTTAAAGTTGCTTAATAATAGTTGCTGCATCCCCCGGATGGATTTATGATCCTTAGAGGGTTGCAGCAGCCTCGAAACTGTGATTGCATTATTAGTCGACAAAAAGTCGGGGGAAAGGGACACCTGTTCAAATGGTAATTCAATCTCCCTGGTCTAAAATGCAAACTGAGACACACTCCGGGACTTATGGATTGTACGCATTCGCATCTATCGCATCTATAATCTGCAGACAAAGGACTAAGGCCGAGACAGCTGCGCAGTTTTTGGCAAAACGAAGGCGAAGGAAGGCGAAAACTAGTTCCAGAAACTACGCATATAAGGCGGCAGATGGAACGAGAGCAACAAAGACGCATTTTTGGCTTTTCAGTCAAAGGACCAAGGAGTTTTTCATACATTCGATTTAGAATTACACTGGGAGAAATATCCTTAGTCCTTGTGGTGAGTAAAACTATGGATTAAAGATGAGTTTGTAGTAAATATATCTTAAAACTGGTTTATGTATTGAGATGTATTATGTAACGTATACCTAATTAATATAAAGTTACACCATATCTATATTACCATATATTTTGTATAAGATCTAAAGATATCTGTTACTCAAAATACCTAATTATTGATATAAGAATCCACTAGACCCTTAAACAATTGCTTACATAGGGGGGGAAATATTTAATTCTTGCTTTCAAAACCAAGTACCTATCATTTTCAAAGCCACACTAATTTATTTTCCGTGCACGTTTATCCTAAGACGTGGATGAGCCCTCAACTGAGGAATGGAAATAGTTTCCTCCCGGCATTAGACGCTCTCATTATATTCATTCCATGGGCCCTTTTCCCAACTGCTATTCGTTTATTCCTGTTTCTATCACCAAAACAAGGAAACCATAAACCATTAGCATGAAAAAAAGGATAACGTGTTCCTTTTGTTATCTCTCCCTAGTCGTTCGTTCAGACTCAATGTCTGTGTGTTTGCACAAGACGCAAAAATTTTTACCAGGAACATGTAGAACAACAACAACAACAACAACAACACACAAACACAAGCACAACAAATAAAACAAATCCAAATGGAAGTCCGCCTCAAGGTACGAATCATATTGCTCAGGTAGTCAGTCAGTCGGAGTCTCCGGGCATTGAAATCTTTCATTTCTGCGTTTTAGGGTGTTCGTTTCAACTCAGATTTAGTTTCGGTCTTGGATTTTGCGTGCGATTTTATATATTCCCTTCCGCAGCTGTAGTACAGTTGATCTCGGGATCGGAAATGCTATTTGATAGCTAGAATAATCTTCTTCACCCTTGGGCGTTCGTTCTTTCGAGTTAAGTGAACTGAACATCATCATATTTATATCCCCCTGGCTCTGTTATTTTAGTTATGCGTTCTGGGATTATAAGGGGAGGAATATTCTGTGATCCAGGTTCCATTGTTCTAGTGACAATAAATGGAAATTATGATTTACGTACCTAATATATATAAAAAAAATTTAATTGAAATATATTTCTTCAGGGAACGAAATACATTTACTGTTTACTTTAAAGAACCTTTTTCTTGAAGGTTTGAGGTTATCATAACATTTACTTAGGTTTTGTTATATTCATATGATAGTTATATGTTAAAATAAGGGTTTGGTTTAGTTAAATTTTTAGTATTAAAGAGCTAAACATGTTTAGTATTATTCCATCTAAAACAAGTAAGAAAGCTACAGTCGAGAGTGCTCGGCTGTGAGATACCCGGTACCTAAACGTTTGTGCTTTACACTAAAAGGCTATTTAAAATTGTACATACATTATAATAGTCTACTTCGATACTTCTTAAAATAAATCGCCTCTCGAATTAGCTCCCGACCTAAACAATCTAATGTCATACTTAAATATGAATGATACATTTTATAAGGACGCCAAAAAATGAATTATGTTATTTTTTGTCATTTTTTGCTCTATTCTTTTGTCATTTCTTCTGCAGTTGGCTCGAATGCGCCACCTGTCGGCTACAGCTTGCAACAGCAAAAGCAGTGCATTAGGGGAATGTGTTAGAATTCTAACCTTATTGCTAATATCTCGCATGTTTATCATCCGATTTTACTGAAATTTTCAAAAAACGTCCGTTATTTAACGTTAATTTATTTTTATCAATTAACTTTAATTCGAAAATAACGAGTATAGCTTATTTTACGTTTTTTTATGATTTTTGAGGGCGCAAGTAGGCGTGGCCAAATTTTAAAACAAACTTGATCTGCATGCAACAGATTCCAATGTTGTCACCAAATTTGGTAACTCTAGCTCTTATAGTCTCTCTTATAGTTGGCATTAACCCATAATACCCTTGTACCCTATGGGTACCGGGGATTAAAATCAAATGGAACCTGACTTTCCAACTTTTCCAGATGGAACCCAAAAAGCTTACAGTTGTCTTCTCCAATTTTGTTGTTGCTGTCGGCTCCTATTCTTGTTCCTTTTCTTTATGGTTTGCCCTACATTGCACATTATTGCTCCACACTTTATGTTTCTCCTTTTGGCTTGTTTATGTTCTGGTTTCCCCTTCCCCTGCTCCGGCTTCCTTGTGCATCCCAACAGCATGTGTTCCAGCTCCCTCTTCCGCCAACTGTTGACATTTTACAGTTGTGGTCGCCGCCGCTGTTTCCTCTTCCTCTCCTGCTTTCTTATCAGCATCGGCGAAGCAAGATGAAGAGGAGATTAGGGAGAGAGCAGCGCAATATTGTGACAGACTGCAACACCTTTGGCATCGAATTGCGAGCGAGGACACATGCCATGCGGCTTAATTCCATTATGTTGCATATTTAGTGGCATTTAGCTGCCGCTGTGTCCCATATCCGTATCCTTATACCGATCCCTAACCTGAATTTGAACCCGGGGCCGAGTTTTGAACCTGACCTATGGCCATACATGTGTATTTGCCTGCACATGTTGCTCACACGCACGAACGAAGGGCCAAAACAAAACAGAAACAAAAAGGCGGAGAGCAAGGACAGACTGCCGCTCACCTTTTTGCGGGAGAGCGAGTGGGAGGGGGAAGAAGGAGGAAGGTAGACAGCAGCAAAGGTGGGGGGGGGGGGACACATCATGCGGTGGCAGTGTGAGGGAGGACGAGTGCGCCCCGCTCTCTCAGCATGTGTTCGGCTGCTGTCGCTTTCTTTTTTGCACTCACAGCCGCTCCTCTGCCTCTCCCGTACTCTGCCTCTCAGCACGTGAGTAAATGTTGCTGTCCTTTTTCAGAGAGTGTGCCTCGGTATGTGTGGGATGGGACGGCGCGTGTCTGTGTGAAATTGCCTGGCGACATGTGCATGTACGAGTGCGGCTTCAACAGGTGTTGTTGCCATTTGTTGTGACGGCGGCGGCGGCAGTTGCTGTCTCCCTCGCTCAGCCAATTCACTAAAATTCATTGATGAAACATGGAAACTATAAGAGAAGGCTTCAAAATAAAGCTAACTGTACTTTCACAGGGTACACAGAGATGCGAAAATACTACTACAAGTCATTTAAAGCTTTAAAAAAGCGAAAACTTTTGAGTTCTACAGTGTTATTTGCTTAAAAAACCTAAAAATATGAAAATTAAAAATACATCTTAATAAGTTTTTAAGTAAAAATGGTAAAAGGTTTAAAATAAAGCATCTTCAAGGACCTGAAACCCCAGGGGAACCCCATAGCACTCCACCTTAAACCGAAACAACTGCCAATATCAATTTCTTTCAGTATTTTCCCCCAAATGAAAACATAAACCCAAATTATAAATTCATTTTTTCGTCAAAGGCAAAGCAAGTAGCGAGCGAACAACGAAAAGGCAACCACATCAATTTATCTCTATAGAACCTCTTATGTCTATTTCTCTTCTTTTTTTTGTTTTTGTTTAACGAAAGCCAATGAAAAAGCAACAGACACAGAAATAGCCGAGGCACAACAACAACAGCAACAACAATGAAATCAAAATGGGCGCTAGAATAATGCATAAAAAGTCTCAACAAGTCAGACAACTTTGAGCTAAGTACACAATACATCTCTCGCAGGCAGCTGTATTTGTGTAAATATGATTGTGTGTGTGTGGCCATGTATATAAGGCAAGTACCCGAATAACCAAAAGCTGAGAACTGAAGCGAAAGAGTGAAAGACAAATTGTTTTCAAACGTCGTAATCAAGAAATGATTTCTTAAAATATGCGCGTTGTCGACTTTTTGAATTCGGACCCATTACAATGGAAATGAAGGGGAGAAAAGGGAGGGAGGGGATGTACTGTGTGTGGATCAGATCGAAGTTGGGATACCCTACCTACCACGCGTTGTCTTAAAAGTAAACTCAAGCAGTATAACGAGTTTAGTTTTATACTTCAAAATATCAAATGTATACTCCAAAGTTTAGTTTTTATACTCTATAGTTTAAATTGTGTATTTTTGAGTCTAATTTTTATACGAACCTACATCGAAAATTCGATAACATATCGCGTTAGCTGGAATTTAGTGCTTTTCTGTTTGTCGCGTTAGTGATTATTATGAAATATTGGTGCAGATGAGTATAAAATGTATACTTTCGTAGTATTAAATTGATAAGTATCTTATTAAGAAATTTTTCATACTCAAGAGTATAGAATTCATGTAACAATCGTATAGGTTCTATGATGATTTTTTTTTAGGTGTAAGCCAATATGGATATGTAAAATGTTTCAATTAAATTATGTTCTAATGGGTATTATCCTATCATCTTAGTTATAAGCTCGTTTCTCAAGCTTAATATAATACCTTTCCTTGTACTTTTCCATTAGTTTCCATCAATAAAGTGATACTTCAATAGATATTCCTCCCCTAATAAATCACCAACCATTTAATAACCACATAGTACTTATAATTCCAAAACTCCAACCTCAAGTTAGAGTATAGACAATTGGGAAAATCTCCATGGACAGGCATGCCAGGCGAAGATGAAACTCACTTAGAACAGGAAGCCAAGGGATGCGCTGTGCCAAAGGGATGCAAAATGCCCAAAAGATAGTTTGATAAATCGCCGAAGCACAAGGAGGCAGACGAAAGTGAATCGGAAGATGGAAAGAAGGAGTTGTTTCCGTTCGCAACATCCAGCTGGCTGGTATTTTGGATTTTGACAATGCTTTGTCCAAATAATAATAAAGTACAGTTTCGTGGCTGTAGCAATTACGAAAGAAGGGACATCTGACTCTAATGGAAATGAATAGAACAGAGAACACTTCCCGTATCTATTCTCCATTTGTGTATATGAATTTATGATTTGATTACACCAGCTCAAGTGTCGCCGTTCGTCGGGCATCTCTCGGATACACACATTTGCTAATGGCTTTTGTTTACTCGATTCCGAATCTGAATCTGACGAAAGGGCAGCTGGCTCCGATTCGGATTGATTGGTGTAATGTAGTGCCATGGAAGTATGCTATATGTCTTCCCCTCAATTGCGGATTGCTCAAGTCGTGCTCGAGTCCCGGCCACTTGAGAGCTCACAAATTGTCGCATTTCAATCGCTCCACCACTATGCACTCACCCTTCCTCAATCTCTCAATGCCGCCCCAAATTGCCGCACGGGTTTGAGTTCCGCTCCATTGTCATATGGTATCTGGGACGATGTTGCCTTGGTTTGGGTTACACCGTTTTCGGGTTCGAACTTCGATCCCCTATCGGGGTCCAGTCATAAACTTAAGTAGACGCGACCCTTTTTGTAAGAGAAAGCGAGTACTTTAAGAAGTTGGAAGAGCTCAATTAATGGAAATTATGAAACACTCATAGTCGTATACCAAATGTCAAGATAATGCCACTAGAGTGTTGTGAGATAGGAACCGGAACCGAAGTCCTAGAGTTAGGATCGGGAACTTGAAAGGAACTCAAATTATTAAGGAGTATTATTCGGGGGTACTTACTATCAATGGAAACTATATTCCCAAGTTATCGTTACTCTGAGGGTTCAAAATTAAATCAAATATTTAATTTACTGATTGATTATTAATTCCCAACCATTGATAGAACTTTTCTATGAATCAGGAACTTGAAATAAACTCAAATTATTAAGGAGTATTATTCGGGGGTACTTACTATCAATGGAAACTATATTCCCAAGTTATCGTTACTCCGAGGGTTCAAAATTAAATCAAATATTTAATTTTTTGATTGATTATTAATTCCCAACCATGGATAGAACTTTCCTATGAATTGTAATAAATTATTTGAAGAACGTGCTTAGAATTTCAAGAGTTCCCAACTAGATTCGCTATTAAAATACTCTTCAAGTGCACTTAAAATTCCCAAGTTCGTATTCAGCGTCACTCTGCTATAAAATATTGAGATTGATCGCCCGCAAAATTGTAAAATATTTTTATGTGGAGTAACAGATGGAGTGGGGATGGCGTAAAAGTTACAAGAGAGTCGGGGGTGAGACAACATTTATTTAATGCGTCGACAAGGATTTCTTGGAGGCAAAGCAGGAGTGGAGGCGTTGATTGTGGGCGGAATAATCGGTATAGTCGTTGCCCACAAGGCGGGCCACCCCTTTTGTCGAGTTCAACAATTGTTTGGGATAACTTTTCGCCAAGTGGTGCGAGTGGGTGTGGAAATCCTAGCCGTGGGGAGCAACTCTTAAATCGCCATCGAATGATTCCCTCGTCTAAGTTTAACAAATGCATAAATAACGAATAAGAAAGCACGGCACACACACACCCAGAAAAAGCCAGCCAGACTAAGTAAATTATCAAAGTTTTAGGCTCCACCCAGATGTGCTGCTGTATGGGTGTACATGGCATATCTGTATATATATTTGCTGATATGAACCCAAGCACTAACTGGTTTTTGCGTGAAAAGTAAACAACATTTAAATTAGCGAATAAAAATGTATTATTAATGCGAAAACATGTTTATAGAATCAACAAATAAGAACCCAGAGAGCGACAGAGCGAGACGGACTGTGCAATTGTTTAAAACGAAAAGCAACACAAAAAGAGCTTTGTGTAAAGATTAGGGCGGAGCCCAGCCCCAAAGAACAGAAAAGCGACCAAAAAACAAATGACGACGACCCGCTCTCCACTTCTCCACTCTCCACTCTCCCAAACAAAGTCAAACGACATTAAGCGAAATTAATAAATTAGATTCGGAATACGAAATTTCATCATGGCGTCTCAACTGACGCAGAGGAAATCGGAGAACATATGTACATATGTCTGATGTAGATATATAATTTTTGTGGATATTTTTTATATTCTGTTTTAATTACGGTCGCTGCCGAATGGCAATATTATCACGTAGCCAAAGGTGGGCGAGAATTAACTTATTATAAATAAATCTACCTGAACACTCATATTTATTTCATGGAAATGGGTGATAAATTTAAGGTAATAGCAACAGGGGGTTAGATGTTTGTTTTTGTGGATGATTAAGATCGAAAGGTATTACGATCTATTTTAAAATGAAAAGAGTGCACCTAAAATTCCCAAGTACGAATTCATTTACACTCTTTTTTGAATAAACCAGCAATAAAAGTACTGAACCAATGCTTTATTTTATCTTTTTATTCTGTTATTTAAAAAGCTTTTTATTAGATGATGATTTAAAGGTTTAAATCTATTAAATGATTAAAAATGTTGAAACGAGTGCACCTAAAATTCCCAAGTACGAATTCATGTACACTCTGGTACAAATAAACCTTCAAAATTAGTACTAAGCAAATGCTTTATTATATATTTCTTTCTGTTATTTAAAAAGCTTCTTGTTAGTTGATGATTTAAAGTTTTGACCACATAAATTCTCCCTTAAAAGTTTTGAGTACATTTTGAGGTAACTAACTTCGAAAGATAAGAAAATATATTCCCAAATCCCTTTATTAAAATATATGAACCACCCTCGTCTCTGATTTTAGGCCTAAAGGCATAAAGCCCCACTGGCAACCGCCACACTCTGAAAAAATGCGCTCAAAAACTAGTTTCTTTAGAGCCTTTGGCTTTTTATATTCATTTATTTTTGTGTAATCTTGTTGTTATTTTTGCACAAGCATTTTAATTTCAAGTGACGCAAAGAAGCTTTAGGTTTTCTATTATTTGTCTTGCCTTGTTCTGTGTTAGATTTCTGTGGCTGTGGCTTGGCACGTTTTACCCACCGAATGTAGCTCGCAGATACAGATACATATGAGTAGATAGACCGGCCAGTACAGCACAGAGACATACCTTTGCCGCATACTTAACGCACTCGAGTGACAATAATTGAATTCATTATGGAGCGAAACTGGGCAAGAAGTTGGAGAATTTGACGAAAACCAAACTAAGGAGAGATAGGTCTGGGATTAACAATGCCAGGTAATTAACCCCATAGATCCACTGGCCTTGACTGGGGCTCAAGAGGCTTGGACGCGGTCTGTCACCAATCGTGGAACGCTTATTCGATTCTGTTACCATTTTTATTTGGGCTACGTGCGGGTTTTACTTATTAGCCCCCCCTAATTACCATATAGTCAGACCACATAGTAGCGGCGACTTCTTCTGGGCCATAAAGCTACATACTTCTCGGCAGACTTTCCTTGCCATTATATTGACATGATCTTCGTGCAAGTTAAGTTTTTTGCAAACTAACGAACAGGGCACACAAACCGGGAACTGAGCGAACCGAGGAAATCGTTATCAGCCCCGGTGGAGGGGTCAACAAACCGCGGATAACGCTCAGAGACCCCATACCTGCCTCTTGTGGCTTTCTTTATCAGATAATTGAGCCAAAGGTAAGCAGAGTGCGCTAACATTACCTGTATTTCAGAGTGTGTGCCAGTTGCCTGCGACTCTGTGACTCAAGAGCCATAAACTTAGCACTCGGCTAACGGCGATTTCAGCCACCATAAAAGCCCATTCTGCAACAGTTTTGATTTTAAGCGTTCGTGTCTTGAGTATTTGATAATGCTTTTCGGCTTGCTTCCCCAAGTAGGGTGGGATATATTATTAATATTAATTTCTTTTGAGGGTATTTGTTCGATAAATCGATGGGTTGCCTTTAATTTGGATTCCATTGTTACCTGTGAATCGAAAAAATATTCTCAATATTTAATAACTTTGCTTAATAATACTGAAGTTCAAATCCTTAATTGTTTTGAAATCTTTGCTTACTTTTATAGTTTAATTGGGCTTAAACTAATATAAATGTGAAATATATTAGCATTCAAATGGTGTTATTCGAATAGAGTACCCTCTTCTTGAGCATTTTTGGCAGCTGAACACGAATCACGTAGTCCACTTTGGTCCTTCACGCCAGGTTATACCATAACCTCAAAAATCATGAAGGACGTTTAACGGAATGCTAATTTTTGAAGATTCTGAATGATTATATTTATGTGTTTAAGTTCACCTTAAGATATTTTAACATTTAACAAGATAATAATTATTAGAGTTACTAATAACCAACTCACCACCAAAATGATATAAAATATTTATGCAATTTATCACTCTTCACTTAATTAAATGTTTTACGTATTTTGGCTTTCTTTTGCTTGACTAATATTCGATATTTTTAAAATTTAAATTGCAGTCACGTTTATTATTTATTTAATTTGCACAGATTTCGCGCAAGTTCGAAAATCACAAATCAAATGCGAAATTAAAAGGCACCACGATAAACGGAGGAAGCGCAACAAACTACAAACCAAAAGGAGAATGACTAAAACCGCAGAAAACTAAAAAAAATATATGAGAAAACTAAAACGGAGAGGAGCGCCGGACCGAAGGCGTCAGAAACTGCACTGAAATTGGAAGTGGAATCAGAATCGGGGAATCGAGGCATGGAATATATGGAATCGGGCGAAAAGCTTCCACATACAAAAATAATGAATATGCACATACACATGTACATATAAATAAACAAATGCAGTGTGTGTGTGTGTTTGCATTTAAATCATAAAACTTACAAAACTGAAACTTAACTAAACAAATGTCTCAGTTGCAGCTCCTTCATCCACTGCCTCCTCCTTGGATTGGCCTCTTCTTCCCGTACTTTTCCTTTTTATCTGCTTCTCCTT
The DNA here is from genome assembly GCA_008044355.1 of Drosophila lacteicornis. Taxonomy (NCBI): domain Eukaryota; kingdom Metazoa; phylum Arthropoda; class Insecta; order Diptera; family Drosophilidae; genus Drosophila; species Drosophila lacteicornis. The sequence continues at coordinate 28,146 of VNKF01013114.1, forward strand.
CGCCTCCCCCTTGGGGATCCTCTTCCTCTTCTTCTCCCCCTTGCAACTCTTGTAGTTGTTGTTGTTGTTGTTGCTGTGTGTTCTCGCATTTGAAGAAAATTTGCTGACAATTGCAAGAGAATTTTTATTTTTATTTTTATTTGGATTTTCCCATCTATTTTGTTTTTGCTTTCGCTTCGCGTTTCGCTTAACGGTCAAAGCAGGAGGAGGCGTCGCAGAAGGGGGTAAGCCGAAGGGGGGAAGGTAGTCTTATTTCAATTTACAACCAAGTGACGAAGTATCACAATTCAATGTTTAAAGTTTTTATCACGTTGTGGACGTCAGCAACAACAACTAAATGCAAGGCAGCGCCACACTCAGACACATACAAGCAAGTACAGTGAGCCCTTGATAACAGAATTATAGTTTATAATTGAAATTAATTCAGATTTAGACAAAAAGTGTTAAGAGCTTGAAATATGAGAAAACCAGCTGTCAAACTAATTTACTTAAATGTCCCTCAAATATAGGGTTGCCCTTATATTGCGAAATTAAGTTATTGTCTATTTTTAACCCTCCAAATGGAATAAACATTTCAAGCAACATAATTTTTATAATTTTCCCTAAGTGATTATCTAGTAATGCATTTTCTTGTAAGATTTTGTTGAAAAAATGTTTTCCTTAACCTCTAGGGATAAAGAAATTAAGGAAGAAGCGACTCAGATAAGTCTCCACTGTACTTGGACGCTCGCTGGCTGCCCAACAACACAATCAAAAACAAATGGAGCAACTGCAGCCAACTGCCAGGCGACAGCTTCGGGCCAAGGGCGGCGAAGAAGGGTGGGAGGAGGATAAGGGGCTTCAAGCCCCCCACAAGTATGGGGCACAGTAGTATGCAAAAGCCAAAGCAAAGCCCCTTTTCTGGGTCCCGGGCAATATGGTTAATATGGCGCGACATTTCATCCGCTGCTGCCGTTTCTAGCTGCCCGTTCGCTTAGTCAGCTTCTCTCGATATTTTCGAGGAAAGGGGGCATGGCGACTTGGGGGCACTAAATGTTTAGTAACCAACTGAAATAGTAGCACTCGTGTTAGTATCGGTTCATGAAAAACGAACAGCAGCAAAATAGAAGTGAAAAAGTACAAAAAAAAAATATAAATAAATGAAAACCATTTCGGTTTACATAGAGTTTCGCATGTAGCTACACGACTTGCACTTGGGATTTGAATATGAATGCGCATACTAATCCACAGATGCGGTCAAAAATATAGCACAAGAGATGATACTTTGTCTTGCTCTAATTTATATTAAAAACTGAACAGTTTACAGAGGGAAAGCACTTCCTGTACAAGGACACCGCATACTGTGCGTGTGCAGGCAGAGGCTGGGAACTAAAATGATTTAATTAGCTAGTCAGTGCCATTGCACTCTAATCACTCATTGGCACCTCTAATCTAAAAGAAACCATCTAATTATCAAGGATTACAAATCACATCTGAAGATAATTAAGTCCTACTACTATAGACTATTCTAATAACCCCAACTGTTATTTATATTTATAGGACACCGTACTGGTGCGTTGTGCATACTGTGCGTGTGCCGGCAGAGGCTGGGAACTGAAATTATTAAACTCGCTATGTTTGATTTAAAAGAAACCATATAATTATCAAGCATTACAAATCACATCTGAAGATAATTAAATGCTATAATTATAGACTATTCTAATAACCCCAACTGTTCTTTCTGCGGGGTCAGTGGCGTGGCTAAGAGAGGGGTTCGCGGCGGTATAGCTAGAGGAAAGTGGTAAGCAAAACGACGTCAGCGTAAACTGATTACCACCGGACGGACAATCTATGGAGCTGCACTAGCGGCACGTACACAGCGTTTTTGGGGCTGAAAAGCGGTAAGGGGGCTTGGAAAACTATGGGAACCTTCGCGCCGGGAGTTAGGTTCGGCCGAATGGGGGAGACAGAACGACTCGCGGCGACAACCCAAAAGTTCCAGTTAAAACAGACGACACATATATAGGAAGTCAGTCAGAGAGCTAAGACTTCAATTACAGTCAGGTCGCACCCATGAGTTGATTGTGAAATTATAGCCAAACTAGCATAGTGTTCCCAGAACTAGAAAGAGAGTGAACGAAACGAAAGGGGGGCACAGACCCAGAGCGATTACTAATTAATGGAACGTGCTAGCTTCTATAGCTTCTTTAGCTCGAATTACTAGCCGAGCTTACTGGTATGAGAAATGAGAAATTCGAATACTTCTACTTTTTCGGGGGGTGCTCTGGAAATTTCGGTTCTATTGTTACTTTTCCAATATTATGACAAATCAGTTGATAATTTTTAAGAGGGTTGATGGGATTGATTATGAAGTTGGGTGGGTTTATAATCAAGTTAGGCTTCTTTATTGGGTATTACTCATATTACTAAGGGTTTAATTGGGGTTAGATCCTGAATTTATAAATGGAGAAACTGAAAAGTATCATACTAGGTAGAAGGTTTTTATTATTAGGGTTTATAGAGAGTTGTTAGGCTTATTTGGAGAAATGGAGTCTAAAAGGCATAAGTTTATTATTTATTTACTTTATAAAATTATAAGAAAATTTAAATAGATAATTATGTAATTTCCTAAACAGGTTTTATGCTATAAATAAGTTAGATTTGTCAAAAATTTCGAAAATAGTTAAACTGAAACTCTGTAATAATCTGATTTAAAGAAATTTCTTCATAACCATTCCCATAAATATACTTTTAGACCTTCCATAATTAATTATGTTACTTATAAACAAGTCCTACAAATATAAAATGCATTAAATATTATTTTTTTAATATTTCTTTAACTAATTTTTAGGGTTTATAGAACCTGTTAGGCTTATTTGGAGAAATGCTTTATAAAATTATACAAAATTTAAATATAAAATTATCTAATTTCCTAAACAGGTTTTATGCTATAAATAAGTTAGATTTGTCAAAAATTTTGAAAATGATTAAACTAAAACTCTGTAACAATCTGATTTAAAGAAATTCCTTCAAATAACCGACCTTGAAATATTTTCTTAGGCCTTATTATTTATTTATCTTCCTTATAAAGAAATCCTACAAGTAAAAAATACTTAAAAAAGCGTAAAATATTATTTTAAAAATATTTCTTTAACTAATTTGGACTGTTAACCAATGCACCTAATGTGAATCACCCTTTTTAAGCTTGTAAACACTTCTCTCTCATCGCCAAGATAGTTATCTCTGCTTATATTAGATAATGCACATTCATAATTTACTCGTATCGTCACAACAGTTAATCTTATTCACTCAATCAAAGGCGGGTGGTACTTGCTGTTTTATCGCTATCAGCAGCCGGCGAACATAGTTGGCATTCCCCGATTTTTGCGAATGGCGAGACTTAAACTTTTAACACCCACCGCTAACTGCACGTAGTGAAATTTAGCTGCCAACTAAACCAAACATGCTGTGATCTAGAAAATGTAGTATCTTTCAGATGCACACGCTTTTCCGCACACCCACACCCACACCGACACCGACACCCCACCCACCCACTCACACAGATACTGGCGCACACACTCGGTCTGCAAAAAAGAAATAGAAAAAAGGCGCACACATAACTTCAACTTGGCATTCCAAGTGACTTTGCACGAAAATGAACACGTGCTGCTTTTAAGCCAAAAGGACGACGAAGCGGGGGGGGGCAGGTGGCCCCCGAGGAGGAGGTAGGGGAGAGTGGGCGGGGGGCGATGTGGGCTTGGTTGCTGGCTTGCAGCCACAACCGCAGACAATAACAAAAGGCCAAGTTGAGTGCAGTTACCCGCGGGTGACTCATACTCACTCACTCACTCGTGCCCTGGCGCTCTCTCTCACTCACTCTGCAGCTGCTGCTGCAGCGGCTCTCTTTGCGAAGAGCGGGAGCCCCAAACGATAAGAGCCAGGAATTATGAATTACAGTTTGCAATTTCCACTGTAGCCAGTTAAAGTTATCGTGTGGCCACTGTAGCAGGAGATTTTTGGGCACAACTAAAACTTAGTTGGCCGCCTGGGACTAAGTGTTTATGTACATGTGGTTGAGGATTTGCTTGGGCCAGTGTCTGTGTGTGTGTGCTTGCGGTGCGGTGCGTCTGCCGGCAACTTTAGTGGCCCCGGCTAGGCTAACTTTTAGCAAAAGTTTTAGGTTCGAATACTACCTGCCACTAACTAAAACCACAGAGGCGGCAGTGGCACACAGAGAGGCCAGACCAACGCAGAAGTTTCCACCACGCATCGAACTATGAAAATCAGAAAAGTTTGCAGACGAGAAATTTCCAGCAATGCATCCGAACAATGGGGAAATGTGGCCCCCTGACTTACCGCACCGCTTGCCAGCGCCATTGCCATTGAAGTTGGAGATGGTTTTCCTTTGGTTTGTCCTGGTAAAGCTTGAATTTATCACAGAAATCGCCGCAGTAACTACGTAAAAATATAAAACAACACTGCGAAGCACAAGCTTCGAATAACTGTAAACGAACAGCTGTCAAAGTGCGCGGGCATACGGAGACAGGGTTGTTTGGCGGCCAAACAGCTGATCGCAGACCAGGGCTGCGCGCGCTAAGCCGCTGGAATTTGAAATATCTCTGAAGGGAATGTGCCGTTAAATTTAAAATTTAATGAAAGCTGAAGAATAATTAACTAATAAAATAGTTATCTTTACATTATATTGCCAGTAACAAAGTTAACCTTGCTCTGCCTCAGTCTGCTCCTTGAACTCCACCGCTTTGTGACCCCTGGACGCTCTGGACTCTGAATCCGATTCGGCGTCAAAGGATAACTGCCGCGTCCTGCTGGAATGCTCCGAGGCGTGGGTGCTGGTCAGCATTTTGGAGGCCAGAAGCTGGAACCACCAGAACTGACTCACATATGCCTCCACGCCTGGACTGATGAAATACAGGCGCAGCGGGCGCTTGCTCCTTTGCGGATGCTTCCCCTTGACACGCGAATGGGAGAACATCAGGTCCAGGGCAAAGGTCATGTGCAACAGGTAAATGGCGGTGGCGTACAAGGACACCATGGCGTTGTCCCGGCAACAGTAGTAGAAGCCAGCCCACTCCTTAGTCCGGAACCGCTCCATCGTGGCCATGTGCATGTGGATGAACACCGTGAAAAGGTGTTGGGAACCGAGCAGTGCCGCGTGCGTGGCCTCGTGTTTCATTGTGGGCTTCTCGGCGTAAAAGGCACCAATCAGGGATAATAGGCAGATAATAATGGAGCCACCATAGGCGGCGCACAGCAGGAAGATGTGCGGAACGTGTTCATCCCGGAAGCAGCGCCAGTGGACAACGCAGCAGGTTAGGCTCAGCAGCAACTCCACCAACTTGAACAGGAACCACACGGGCTTCTTTGAACGCACCTTCATGTTGGCTTAAATAAAGGGAAGTAAAACAAATTGCGACACAAAGCTGATATAATTGATAAATACAGGCTACTACGGCTAAAGCAAAGCTACAACTAAGGCTAAATCAAAGTAAAATCCTTCTACTTCCGCCAGTACTGCGTGAATCGATGGATCTGCTCCACCAGCGCCGGCATCACGGCCGTTATGGATACATCCAGCAGGCTCTGCAAGTGCTGGACGGCCTCCTCGTCGGTCAGTCCCAGCTGCAGGTTCTCCTCCACCTTCTTCACCGCCTTATCCGGCTCCAGAGCGATATCCGGCACGGTGGCGTCCACCATCAGCGAGAACAAGTTGAGCATCACGTTGGCATGGCGCCGCAGATGCAAGTACGCCGTGTAGCATTGCTTGCGGAACTCGTGGTGGTGCTCCGAGCTAATGCCACCCATGGCCTCCACCATCTCCTTGCTGAGCTTCATGGGCGGCGGCATGGGCTTGGGATCACGACCCAGGATATAGCCGAAATCGATGTGGAACAGCTTGCCATTGGTGGTCAGCAGCAGGTTGTCCAGGTGACGATCCCCAACGCCTGCAAGGAAAGGTATTGCAAATAAAGGTATTGTGACCAGTTGGTATAATGTTATCGATAACAGTCCTAACGCATAGAATTAAGCTAGATTGCTAAGAAAAGAATATACGGTCACTTTGGTTTGGCGAATAAGAACGATCGGCTCGTGATAAATCGAGAGAAAAGGAAATCATTAGAAATAAAATTAATCCGACGTTATTATTTGAAAATAAAAGTATTAAAAATGTAATTAAACCAAGGAGGAACCAAGGACTTACCCAGCAAGTAGGTGATCACACAGTAGCCGGCACAGCTCTTGATGTAGGTGTCCATAACCTCGGCCGATATGCCATAGGGTCCATTGTCGCAAGGGTGATGCTTCCGGAAGAAGTTGTGGATGTTGCCTTCGCGGGCCAGGACCTCAGCCACCGTGCAGGAGTCCACGTACTGCAGGAAGCCATGCTTCGAGCTGGTGGCCAGCACCTTGTACGGAGTGAGCTTCAGATCGAGGTTCTCTCGCCGCAGCAGCTTGTCCATCAGCGTGATCATCTGCAGGATGAGCTGGTCCTGGCGCAGATCGTCGCCATGCTTGAAAATGGCAGCGTACTCGTGCTGGGCGATCGAGGTGACAAAAGTGAGCCTGAAAGGGAGTTTATGGAGCAATAATAAGGAAGTGTAAACACCTCATTTTGTATTACACGGTCACATTAGTGACCAGTTGGTATAATGTTATCGATAATAGTCCTAACGCATAGAATTAAGCTAGATTTTTATGAAAAGAATAGACGGTCACTTTGGTTTTGGCAAAAAAGAACGATCGACACGTTTCGGATCGAGTAAAAGAGTATAAAAATGAAAGCCTGGGAGTTTACAGAAGAAAAGAAGCTGGATGACTTACTTGGCTGGCATCAGGGCGCTTTTGAAGAGCGACGTACGCATGGGCACGATCTTGGTGATGTAGATCTCCGGATCCAGGGGAAAGGGTATCGGCTCAAAGTTCGTGAAGTTCACCTTGAACATGTCCTGCTCGGCCAGCAGCTTCTGGAACTTCTCGGTCTTCTTGTTGCGATTGCCCGGCTCCTTGGCCACCAGCTTCACCAGCTTGACCAGCTCGTCGATGAAGCGGCGTTGCTTGCGGAGATTATAGAAGATGCCTCGGAGGTTAAAGTTGCCTGCGAAGAAAGAGGAAGAAGAGTTCAAGCATTCTCTTCCCTGAGACCTTCCCTTTACTCACCATTCTCCAGCACCTTCAGGAACATCTTGAGCACCATGGCATACATGTCGTGGGCTCGCTCATCCTGCTTCCTCACCGACTCCACCTCCTCCACCTCGATGGACAAATACCAGTAGAAGTAGTTGGCCAGCGTGGCATTCGTGCAGGCGCGCTGGATGAGGAATGTGCAGAGATTGGCGGGGACACTGCCAAAGCTGATGCCCTCGGCCAGCATCAGGGCATTGGAGTTGGAGTCGCAGGGCAAGGAACTGCCGCCTGGGGTGGCGGGAGCCGAGGGTCCCGGCGCTGCCGAGGATCCCAGACCGCCCGCCGACCCCGGACTCACTGACTTGTCGCTCTTGATGGCCGCCAGGACACTGGCTGCCCTTTGATTGGCTGGAATTACGGAGGCATGGAGCCCGCTGCTGGCGGCACTCAGGTCCGAGAGGCTGCTCTGGTCGAGCAGGGAGCCATTGTCGTCCAGAATGGACCGCACCACATCCCGCTCCGGGAAGATGCAGCCGTGCAGGTGGACGATGTGCCGCGGATCCTCGTACTTGAGAGCCTGCACCAGCTGGAGCAGGTACAGCAGGAGATCCTCGTCGGGAGCCTGGGCCAGGCGACTAACCGCATACTTTCGAACTTGGGGATGGGTGAATGTGGGACTCAGCAGCTCCAGGGCATCTTCCACGTCCATGGGCGCCCAGTTGGCCAGCATCCACAAAGCTTGTGTCACCTCATCCTCCAGCTTCCAGTTGATGCACTTGAGGAACTTGGTCAGCGCCTTCTTGTGGGAGGAGAGATAGAAGCGGAACTTCCACACCAGGTCCTGCTCCTCACTGCTCAGCACATAGGTGGGGGGATACCGGTACACAATGGTGTGGAGCTGATCGCGAATGCTTGCTGTGGGCTTGGCATCTCTGTCCGAGATTCCAGAACGCTCCGAACGGGCCAGGCGATGGTGCTTTCTTTCCACCAGGTTTTCCTGAAGGATAAGGAAGATTTTTGGGTTAAAAGTACATACTATCGATACTATCGATATTATCGATGATGCTGTGCTCCGGGTCACCATCGATTGTTTTTTTCTAGCATCGATAAATATAATAAAAAAATAAATATAATCATAAATTCCTATATTCTTAAGATAGGACGGAAACATTTTAAATTAATTATATATCATTAATATCGAAAACTGTCTATATATAAATTCTATATAGACAGTTATGTGATTAAATTTTAATTGTTTTTTTGTTTAATACATAAAGTCTTTTATAAATTATGCCATTTTAATTGGTTTGTTTAAGCAAAGTAAATGTTTTAAACCCATTTTATTTTGTCGATAGTATCGATATTATCGATGGTTTGGACTATCACTATCGAAAATATCGAGTGAGAGCACTATCGATGTTTTTACAGCTCTAGTTAAAAGCTTGGCTTTATAAGCTTCAAGGACCTTAGTTACCATTTGAATCTCCGAATCCGGCACGGATACCAGCTTGGGCTTGGCTGGCAGCTTGTACTTGACATCGCCCTCCGGTTCAAAGTAGACCACGGCGTACTGAGGATGACATAGAGCGGGAATCAAAGATTCAAAGCTGTTCCAGACCCCCAGAGAGACTCACATTATACGCATCATCCACGACGATGGCGGGAAACTCAATCATCAGGAACATGTAGTCGGACATGCGCTTCTCCCGCTCATTGATGACCTCGATCTCACGGAAAGTGAGCCTGTCCAGCCAGTCCACCTTCTGCACCTGACCGTTGCGATGCTTCTTGGCCAGCTTACCCAGGCGCTGCATCTGGGACTTGGAGGACTCCTTGCCCTTGCCGGGCGTGCGACTGGGAAAGCTTCCATCGCCCTCTACGCCCAGCCAGACCCGCAGATCGTACATTCCCTGGCGGAACATGCCATCCTTGCCGAACACCGAAATGGAGGTGCCGCCAATCACAGTGGTTTGCCCGGCGCCCGAGCAGTCCAGGATGGTCAGCACCAGCATGGCGCTCCGCGGTAAGTCGGAGAACTGCAGTGGCAGCGACACCCACTCGTTCCAGCTCCAGCGCTTGCCGAAGGCCTTGTACGAGCTGGTCACTGGCAGGCAGTAGGGCCTGCCCTGGTTGAACACCTGCAGGCGCACCTGGAACGAGGGGTGCTCCTCGGAGTACAGGCCCGAGAAGCGGAGGATGGGGTCATCCAGCAGCTTTTCATAGTCCGGCTGGCGCTTCTTTCCCTCGAGCGTGCCACTGGAAAGAACAAAGGTTTCACTGTACTCCTTTTCTATTGTTTTTCTGGCCATTTTTCCACTTACACCTTGATCTGGACGCGTTCGTGGAGCGAGGAGCTGTGTATGTAGCGGAAATGGTCATCGGGTTGGTCCATTTTCCTGCTGGTTTTCTCAGATTTTCATTACTTCGTAGTTTTTTCACGGCGCAGCAACAACAACTGCCCACAACAGATAACAGCTGACTCGATTTTGCAGAGACCAAGTACAGTGGGCACTCGTTAAACTAAAACTAACTATGAACACAGCTGGATATAGCTAACAAATATTCAAAACATGAAAATAGCTAAACAGACAGCACTACCGATAAATCGATAAGTTCCCGATAATTTCGTAGTGTGACCAGATGCTGCGGAGGATAAAATCCGGAATATAGTTTTCCAAGTGTGACCAAGTGCCGTGGAGAAGAAAATCCGCTCCGCGTGTTTCGCCAGCTGTTGCTCGTTTATTTACCTTTTCAAATTAACTTAAATTAAGCTTATTTTGTTTATTAAACCCACCGAAATGTCCACAAATGCCACGATAGAGTTGGCCCTAGATCGGGTGGACTGGCGGGACTTGGCCGCCCATCCGGGGCAGCTGCCGCGCATCTACACGCCCGGCGAGGTGCTGATGCCGGAAGCGGGATTCATGCGTGGTCACGGCACATTTGTGGAGAATGAGGACATCAAGGCCTCGGTGGCCGGAGTGATCGAGCAGGTCAACAAACTGATCTCAATGCGTCCACTCAAGAGCCGGTACGTGGGCGAGATCGGGGACGTGGTGGTGGCCCGCGTCATCGAAGTGCAGCAGAAGCGCTGGCGCGTGGACACCAATTCCCGGCTCGATTCCATGCTCCTGCTGTCGTCGGTGAATCTTCCTGGAGGCGAGCTGAGACGCAGATCCGCCGAGGACGAGCAGATGATGAGGCGCTACCTGGACGAGGGAGATCTGATATCGGCGGAAGTGCAGGTTCGTTTTACCCATTCACCGGTTGATCCATTATTAACTTTGTCTTTCCCTTAATAAGAACATCTTCGAGGAGGGAACCCTCTCCCTCTACACGCGCAGTTTGAAGTACGGAAAACTGTCGCAGGGCATCCTTGTCAAGGTTTTCCCCGCCCTCGTTAAGCGCCGGAAGATGCACTTCCACAACCTGCCCTGCGGCGCCTCCGTAATCTTGGGGAACAATGGCTACATCTGGATAGCGCCCACCAAGGGTGAGGAGCAGGAGGGCGGCGAGGGAGGATTCGCGCAAAACATTAACGAGCATGTGCCGCGCAGCGAACGGGAAGTGATCGCCCGGCTGAGGAACTCCATCCTGGCGCTGGCCAAGTGCAAGCTGATGATCTACGACACCAGCATCCAGTACGCCTACGAGGAGTCCCTCAAGTACGAGGCCCACGAGCTGCTCCAGCAGAACGTCATCTACGACATTGGTGAACAGACGCAAGCGCGGCTGAGGGATGCCGACGAATAGTTAATAAATTTAATTTTTAAGCAAATTAAAGCAGTCCAACCGTCAAGCAGTTCATGGGTTTTAAAAGGGGGAAACTGGATTATTTAGGGGCAAAGGCAATATTTGATCTGGCAACACTGCACCAGTATGCGCCAACGATCCGGCAAGGCTAGCTAGGTTCGTGAAAAGAAAAGACGCCAATTCAGATTGTTTTCTCCGCTTATTTTCCAATTTACAACCAGTAGGCCAGTGTTCTTTGTGTGTGTTGTGATTCGCGCCAGAGGATTTAATTGCAATTGTTAATATGGCTCAAACTGCAGCGGCTCGGGAGGCGTCGCTGGGCGAAAAGAAGGTCTGCCGCTTCTGCCTGTCGGAGCAGAAGCTGGCCTCGATTTTCGTGGAAAACACGCGCATCAAAACAAGCGCTAACTTGCCGCTACAGATAATGGCGATAACGGCGATCGAGGTAAGCGGCTAAATAATCAATGGGTTCTAACTTGCACTAAAAACAAACACCGAACTTGGCTAAGCAAAAGAGCCACTACCTGAGGTTTTTGAACCCACTGTGCGTTGGCGTCTTGGCTAAGTTTATCTTGTTCATGTTTTCTTCTTTTTAGTGGGGGAAAACTCTGTGAAAAACCCCCATGCTAGGGCTACATGTCCTTGAGTTTCCGGTGGAGTTTCCCCACAAAGCAAAGCCTTGAAAAACCCATTTCAATCAGTTGCCGTGACAACTGTACTCCAGACACGCACGCACACACACACATGGCTGTCGAGTCAGCTGTTCGGGGCTGACATATGCCAGCTGTTATTTTTTTTTGGCGGGAAAAAAAGTAAATAAATATTGTAATTATGATAATTCAAGAAAATGTGATTTGAAGAGTGTTAAATTTGTAAAATCAATGAAAATTTTAACTAATTTAATTTTTTTACTTTTAAAACTACCTTAAAACTTACTTTTTATCCAACTTAAAACTTAAATGAAAGCCTATCACCATTTGTCTGTATTCATTTTTATTTCTTTTCATATCAAATATATATAATATATGATTGCTTTTGTATATAAGTATAAATCTCCATTATATCTCTTATCGCAAAATTTGTGGGGCTTGCTGATTGGCAAGTGTTTTCTCTTATAATTAGCTAAAATTATTAATTAAGTTGGGCAGCGAATTTCGTCAACGATAAGGCCTGAATTGGGAAATGGAAAAGGCGGTCATGGAGCTCTACATATCCTTCGGGATAATGGCACGCGTCACCCTAAAAACTAAACTTGAAGTGAAATGGAATCCAAATGATGATTGTACGCTCAACTTGAGGTAGAGAGAGATCTTCCGTCTTAGCCAGCCTTATTTCCGTTGGGCTTGTCGGTGAAGCGCAGTATGCGCGTCAGCATGGAGGTGAGGCATGGTATTTGCTTCTGGCGATCCATGATCGGGGTGGCGGGCACGTTCGACTCAAAGTCTATGGCCACACGTTGGTTGACGAATGTGAGCAGGGTGAGCAGGTCGTACTTTTTGCCATTGGTGTTTAGCTCTTGGATCAGCGACTGCATGTACCAGGAGCCGTTGTTGATGTTGCGCCAGGAATAGTAGCCTGAAAATTAAATATAATAGTTAGGAGAGCTTCTCTATAAAGTCTTTGACTTACCCGGAATCGTGGAGTAGGAGAAGAGAAAGTCTGCGTGTATGGGTATCTTGTAGCTCATGGACGACTCGCCGTCCGTTTCAGTCACGCACTTCTCCAGCGTCATGCCGCCGTCCAGGCGATCACCCTGGCAGGCCTGGATGAAGAACAGCTTCGGCTTCCCAGCCAGCGTGGGACAGTAGGTGCCGGTGAAGTAGTGCCAGATATTGTCCAGCTTGTACTGCACATCCTTGGCGTACAGATAGCCGTGTTCGCCGTGCGACAGAATGGCCACGGCCAGACAGTCGTTGTCCGTGTGATCCTGCACGGCGGCCTTCTCGATGTGCTTGAGGATGTCCCGCAACTTGCAGTCCTTGTGCACGGACACCTTGAAGCCCAGGCCCTCGAAGGTCTTGCTCAGCTCCAGGGCATCCACATTCGTCCCAGTCCGAACCTTTAGCGAGGGTATGTCGAAGAATTCGTGGTTGAAGATCAGGGCCAGGCCGCGGTTCTTGTGATTCATGTTGTACTCGCTGGCATATCGTTCCACGGGCATTCGGGCCACAAACTTGTTGGCCGGAAGGGGGGCGGCAGCGCTGCGAAGAGATGTTAGATGAAAGTTAATAACGGATTCGATTCGCCAGCCATATAGATAAGATAAGGCCACTGGCCAAAACTAGCCATGATTAATGGTCGCTTTGTTAGGCTCTTATAACCAAAATTAAACAAAAGAAGAGCTCCCACGATAAGAAAACACTTTCAGGGCACTTTTTCGCTTTTCAATTGCAACAATTAGGCCAAGTTGATCCTATTATTGATTGTTACTATGACTAAGAGGGGCTTTGAGGGCTTTAGGAATCAAACACTCAACAGAGACGTAATAGGTTCCAGAAAGTTAAGCGTATTTAGGGTTTTTATTTAATAGGAACCTCTCTGGCAATATGTTCTTATTATTTTCTCTAATAATTTCCATTAATTCCATTATTAAAGATAACTTCTGTGATAAGAAAGTGGGTCGTAAAGTTTCTTTATATCTGAGTTAAATATGTATTGTTTTTAGCTTTAAATATTTAAATTTAATTCGTACTATTAAATAATATTAAATTCAGATTTAATACCAATTATTGCCATTACTTCGGAATATGTGGTTTTAGGACTTTGGTATTTATCGGAGATCGAAAATAATTAGATAATCGCCTAGTTCTGATGATAAGATAATTATTTTTAGAAGGGAAAGTACATGCCTCGATAAGGAATATGCTAGAACTATCATTAAATTAATGGATTTCCCGGAATAACTCTTTAAATGCGTTTTAGAAACTGGATTTTCCACCCAAAACTCCTTTTGCAGCATCGAAACAAAAACAACAACACTGATAAGGGCAGACATAACACACACACAGGCATGCTCGAAAGAGAGCCAGAGAGAGCGAGCCGCACATGGACACTTAACTTACCTCGCTGCAGTTGCACCACCACCAACACCAGCAACAACCAGCGGCTCCGCCGTACAGCCCTTGGCATCGATGCTATCAGCAATGCTGCTCCGACTTCCCGCTCCGTTCGAGCTGAGAACATTGTAGTTTCTGGTTATACATTCGTCCGTCATTTTGTGTCCCTCTTTTCGCCGACGAGGAGGGTCTGGGTCTCCGCTCTTCTTCTCTTGTTGCCTCTCCTCTTGTTTTGATTGTTTTGTATTTCTCCTTGTGCGCCCGCTTTGCCTTTTGTTCGGCTCTGCCTGCTTTTCTTCCTCTCCTCCTTCAGTTGTTGCGCCCTTTCCCCGGCCGCGAATGAATTTGTTTGCAGTTTGATCTCTTGTTTTTTTTTTTCACCAAAAAGTTAGCTAAACTTTTACAGCACAGCTGTTTTTTTGTTGTTCAGCTTTTGCGGGCCAACAATAACAACCGTCCAAATGTCCTTTTATGGCGCAACCGTGTTTAATCAATCAAATTAACGGAGGTTAAGCGTGCTCGCCGCCGCTCACGAAAACAAACTTGTAGTGGTGTGTATGCACTTGCCGCCAAGCAATGCAATTAGTGTGGCCAGCCAAGTTTTCCAAAATTTGTCAGAATGGATTTTTCTCACAGAGGCAGCTGGTCACACTTAAAATTGGTAGGAAACTTGACTCTGAACAAGAACGTATTCAAACAACGTAAAGTGGTCAAAAAAAACTGATCTTTTGAATATTTTTGAAACAAAAGCTGAAAAATGTTCTAATAAATAGGATACACATTGAATTTTTGTTTTCAGTATATGTTTATTATTATTAAGCACTCTTTTCCAGATAATAGCTAATATATAGGTAATAATAAAAAGAATGATGAACTTGGTGATTCCCCAACTTTAATTAAAATTACGAAATAACTTCCTCTATAAATGTATTAATATAACTTTTTTTTCTTATCCTTGTGTAAAGGTCTACGCCGGTGACGGAATGCCCGGATATATCTGCCTGGACTGCCGGCTCCTCTTCGAGCACTGCTACCGCTTCAAGCAGATGTGCAAGCGGGCTGAGACGCTCATGCGTCAATATCCCTTGACCGGAACCTGGCCGGCGCCGCTGGAGAAACCCCGGGCTCCGATGATAGCCAATCAGGCGGGGGCACCCAAGAAGGCAGCGGTGGCAGCTCCTCCAACCGATGGCCAGCCCAAGAAGCTGCTCAACACTATGGCAAAATCGAACAAGGCGATCATCGAGGATGTCCAGGTCCTAGAGACAAGCTTACTGAACAAGAATGCCGCTTCGGCAACCGCTGCAACCGCACGCAAGGCCCAGGCCTATGAGCTGAAGGTGGAGAACAATCAGGACCTGACTATGGACGATGTGCACAGCATGCTTGAGGACATGGCAAATGAGCTGAGGGATGAGATGGACCCTCCACCAGTGAAGAACTCCCCCAGCAAGCCCAAGGTGCTGAACAAGTCTTCGATTCGAATCCTGAACAAGGGACCCGCTGCTCCCATGGAGCCTCGCATCGCCACGCCTCAGGTTCAGCGGGACGAGAGCGGCAACGTGGCCATTGTGACGGAGATCCTGGAACCGGGTCCCATTCTGTCGCCGGATGATTTGATCAAGAACGCCGAGAAGGTGGCCACCAACGTATTTCCGTGTCCCGACTGCGACCGATCCTTTCCGCTGCAGCAGCTGCTCGACATTCATATGGTGAACCATACGCGCAAGCGTTGCTTCCAGTGCACGACGTGCGAGAAGAGCTTCTTCAGCAAGTACGATCTGCAGAAGCACACCTTCGTCCACACCGGGGAGAGGCCATTCCAGTGCACCATCTGCTCCAAGGCCTTCACTCGGAAGGCGCTGCTCCATCGCCACGAACGCACGCACACGGACATTCCCAAGTTCATTTGCGTGTACTGCGAGAAGCCCTTCATCTCGCGTGAGGAGATGGAGAAGCACGCGGAGCGGCACACCAAGAAGCGCAACTTCCACTGCGGCGTCTGCAGCAAGTCGTTTGCTTTTAAGCAGGGATTGGAGCGGCATGAGGTAAGTTAACGATGTAATAGCCTTGTTCCACTGCTACATTCAGCTCCATTCTCGAGAATGGTCCATTATTTTACATGGGGAAAAATGGTTCACCATTCGCCCGAAAGGTTTCTATACATACTATCGATTATTAGGCGATATTTTGTAAGTTCCTTCCCTAAACCTTCCTTCCCATCCCTAATTTCTTATTGTTCGTGGAATTATGAATATTTTTTGCAAAAATATGAGTGAAAACTAGATCCAGCGCAGCATTTTGGTGTCGCCACTGCATAATGCGATGCTCCTTAAGCTGTGGCAGGGAAATATTTCTGACTTATTAAAATGTAAACAAACACCGATCAGCTGTTCGTTCACATGTCGCCGGAGAATGTAGATGGAGCTGTGGAACAACCGACGATCCATTTTCGAAATAACGGAGCAATGGAACAAGCCTATTAATGATATTAATTAATAACTTTAGCTAACGAGAGTCCTCTTCCCCTTCAGGTGATCCACCAAACGAATCTGCCCTTCCCCTGCCAGCACTGCAACCGCTCCTTCCCGACCTCCAGCAAGCTGGCTCGCCACCTGGTGGCCCATGCCGGCAAGCGGGCATATCCCTGCAAATACTGCTCCAAGTCGTACATTCTGTCGCATCACCTGTCCCGGCATCTGCGCATGCACAAGCAGGGCGCCTCGGAATCCTCGTTTGTCTGCAGCGAGTGCAAGGAAACCTATGCCAACTATGACCTGCTGCTGGAGCACTCGCTCAACCATGCCCATGAGACCCTGAAGTGTCCGCTGTGCCGGGAGACGATCGACTACGCCGAGGATGTGGAGGCTCACATGGCGCAGCACAAGAACGAGCGGTTCGCCTGCGAGTTCTGCGATCACATCTTCTTGAGTGAGGCGCGTCTGCAGAGGCACATCGAGGATGACCATGTGGTGGACATGATGCCCTACCAGAACGAAGAGGGAGTCGACGAGGAAACTGAAGGCGAGGTGGAAGCTCTCGAGGAGGAAGAGCTCGATAATTTGGAGATAAAGCCGGAGGAGTTCATAACGGAATACCTGGAAGACGACACTCTGGATGATGATCATCTGGACGATAGTGATGGGTCTTTCGAACCCCCCCCTCAGAAGCAGCGAAAAGTAGCTCAATCTAAGGCAAAGGAGGCTTCAGAGGTCAAGCGCCAGACTCGGAGTCAGGATAAGCCTGCGAAGATATCACCAAAGGCGGTCAAGAAGGAGCCCAAGTCACCACCCCTCAAGCAAGGACGATTTCTGACCATTTCTGGCAAGATTACGAATAAAAAGTCGCCCAAATAATCTAAGCTAAGCAGAAAGAAAAACTGTATCCCTATTTTATCTTACATATTAAAGAGCTTATGTATTCTACGGTTCAAGAGTCTTTTTTGGTAGAGCTGTAAAACTATTGATATTATCGATGATGCTGTGCTCCGGGTCACCATCGATTGTTTTTTTCTGCCATCGAAATATAAAATAAAAGAATAAATATAATCACATTTTAAATTAATTTTTTATCATTAATATCAAAAATTATCTTTTTATATATTCATATTTAGACAGCAATGTGATTGAATGCAATTGTTTTTTTGTTTAATACATAAAACCTTTTATAAACTATACCATTTAAATTGCTTTGTTTAGGCAAAGTAAATTTTAAACACATTTTATTTTGTCGATAGTATCGATATTATCGATGGTTTGGACTATCACTCGAAAATATCGAGTGAGGGCACTTTTGATGTTTTTACAGGTCTATTGTTTGGGGGTTAAAATCTTGAATTAAAACTTTTATATTCACAAACTAATCTCCCAAGAACCCCCACTTTGAGCTCTCTTTTCAGACCTATTAACCTTCCAACATCACTGCACACTCTGGATCTTTCACTCGCTCTAATTTCGATCTTTATTCAAGCGCCAACTAGAGTTCTTTGTCTTGGTTTTACTGTGTGTTTTTGTGTATTTCCGCCTAAAGTTCTGTTTACAATAACGATTACATACAGGAGGCCCGGGTGGGTCTGCCATTACCAAACAACTGCATTACCCTCTCAACGGAATCGGTGGCCATTTAGTGCTCATAGCCATCGGGCAGGGGGTTGGTATGGGGGTTGTGGAACAGGCTCTTGTTGCCCTCGCCCCAGGGGAAGCGCTTCTCACGGCGACGCAGATAGTCGTACTTGACGAACTCCTGACGGGGGTGGTCGTGCTCCTCCTGGTGCTTCAGGTAGGCATTAAGCATGCACAGACCGACGGCGGGAACGGCCACGAAGAAGGACAGGCGCTTCCACACCTTGTAGCCACCTGCGGGGACAAAGAACATAAGAGAAATGTTGCCAGAGGATACCTCCCAAACGGTCTTGCCCAACAGCCAAATTACATAACCTTAACCTTACAAAATCCGGGCAATTTGGCGATTGGGCTCCAGGAAGGACACTTACCGGAATGCTCGCCGGCCGTGGCAGCGGTGCCGGACATGTTCCTGGCGGCGGTAGCGCCAAATTGGCGACGAATTGCGTGATTTAGGATAGCTGACATATTTTCAGTCGATTCAAAGCCCCGAATGAAAATTTGCTATTTTGACAGCTCAATAGGGATGTGCCAGCAGGCGATATGTTGTTACTTGTCATCGATATTTCGTTATTTCGTGATTCCCTAGCGAAAAACTTCAAACTGCCTTTCTGTCGACTGAAGCGCATCTGGCACGTGAATTTTCTCTCTGATTTTCTCTACAAAATTTCAACGAATCTGGAATAATCATGGACAAACCAGTGGTTTGGGCTCGCGTCATCAAGGTCCTCGGCCGCACCGGCTCCCAGGGCCAATGTACCCAGGTGAAGGTGGAGTTTCTGGGCGAACAGAACCGCCAGATCATCCGAAACGTGAAGGGACCCGTGCGAGAGGGCGACATTCTCACCCTGCTGGAGTCCGAACGCGAGGCCAGGAGACTTCGCTAACTCGGCTTGGATCTGCTGCTGCTGATCTATTTGGAAGATACTTTTGATATACTGATGACGAGGCTGTGGTATCGCAAAAACAAATGCAAAAAACATGTAAACAAATGCAAATACACAGTTAACTTAACTAACCCCTAAAGTTGCAAAATGTGTTTTCAATAAATCTCAAGTAGTGGACAAATCAATAAGTTACAGATTTAACGGCAATGATAATTTCCCCGCAAGGATTTAATTCAGAACTGTTAAAATTATTTCTAGCATCTCTAGCTAAAAATACATACATATGAACATCGTCCCCATCACAGCTGATTAGACTACCTTATTATATTTGTAACTAGTGGTTGATTTTGTATCGAGATCAAGGTAAACTAAAAATCTTAGACCAAGCTAAATAAACACCTTGCTGTTTAAATATTTATATTAGGAAAATGTAAAGAAAAAACAACAAAAATGTTATAAAATGCGATGGTTTAATCAAATAAGCCAATGGTTTATTAAAGCCCTGAGTTGGTAAAACCTAATTTAAACCTTTATTTATTTTTTTTAATCTAAATATGTTATTTATTTATTAATAATATTTTCGTGACCACTTTTAAACATTTTCCCCAACGATGTCTGCAGTCACTGTTTGCATGCGCCGCCCCACCTCTAGCAACAATCGACTCACGCGGCCACCGCCATCGATAGGGCAGTGCGAGGATTCCTATCGAGACTGGAGTCGGCCACCAATCGTCCATCGACAACAACAACGTGTCGCGTAATTATTTTCCCCCTTGTTGATAAATAAAGCAAAATAAAACAAATTGTAAATACACACTGGCACCAGCGAACACCAACGCGACCATCAGCAAGGAACGGGAGAATCGTAGATCGAACGAACGGCAGTGAAGCGGTGTTAATTAGACGAAACCAGCGGCAATCGAAGTACAAAGCAATCACAATTTCCCAGAAACCGCTCTCTTAGCCACTAAGTGCAAAGTTTGCAGCATTCTCACTAGACAATACGACCACCAGAAGCGGCCAGCACAACCAAGTATTACGGCGGAAGAGGAGTGCACCAGGAATTCACAGGAACAGTAACTGCCACAGGAACAGAGACTCGCTACAATGGCTGCCAACAACTTGCGACAGATCCCGCTCACCTGCAGCGGACACACGCGACCCGTGGTCCATCTGGACTTTAGCGACATCGTCGACAGCGGCTACTTTCTCATCTCGGCGTGCAAAGGTAAAAGTCGTGTAAAAAATCTCATGCAATTTGGCGTCCTTGCCGAGCTATAAATAGTCATCATCGTCCGCCGCCGCACAGTGGTTGTGGTGGCTTAAATATGAGGCAAAAATGTTATCATTCCGGTAGAAAATATTTTAACTAAAATATCTTTGTGATTTAAAGTTTCAAGAGTCTTTTGAAGGTTTTAAGGGCAACAGTAGCTTAATTTGATATTCTTTCGTTCCATCCTTAATTTGAATCAGTTCTTATAGCAATATTTATAGATAACTGGGATCTGAAAGTATAACTAATATTTATATGATAAAAACCATCGAATGAAATTTTAACTTCTTTGTTTCGGATGACTATTAACAATTTCCTATTAGAAAATCTTCCAGAAATATTTCCAGTCTCTACAAGTTGTAACACACGAAATTGTTAAAATAATTTCTAAATAGTTGGTAATTTCTTAGGAGCAACATTTTTAAAAGCTTTTTCTATCGAACATTATCAATTATTACAACTACCTACCTAGTATATATACATACAATATTCTATATATCCCGAATATGCTCTTGAATTTACGCTTTCTGGATACTGTAAATATCTTCAAAATCTAATCTCTTTAATTGATCTTTGATAAATGTTAATCAATGGTTCCTTATATTTTATATAAGTTAAGAAGCTAAGAAAATCACAATTCTCTCAGAAATAATCCTAAAAATGTTTAGAAATTAATATGTTTACTGATCAAGGTTCTGCCATTGTTTTTTTGTTCGCTTTCGTGGAAAAGATGCTGCATCAGCGATCGGCGAAACATAAACATATGTACTATAACTGGCGAACAACAAACACGATTTAGCTCCGTCTAGCCTGCGCGCGTTGCCTTGACCCAAATGCAAAGTCATTCATCGCGAGCGAAACCTGTTTGCTGCGAACCCTTTTCCCGCCACTACTCGCATGCTACAAATTTCGCGTTCTTTGCCTTGAGGTGTCAGCTAGTCGATGCGATTGCTATTGCCATTTCGTATACTTGGTGTCTGTGTGTGCTTTGCATTTGTTGCTTTCGCCAAGTGTTGCATTTATGCGGAAAGAGCGCGCGCCAGTTCCCATTGCAAGTTCAAGTTAAATTCGTTATCGCCTTTTAACGTTACTGGCTTCCCCTTGTTGAGCAACTTTTCGAAACTTTGCTCGTTGTTTGCTCGCGATCTCGGTGTCAGGAAGCGCCTTGAAACTTCTATATTTATATGCTGTAAATATGCAGGCAGACAGGCAGCAGCTGCTCGATCGGGGGCTGTTGTCGGGAGAGGAAAGTCACCTCTGGGAGGAGAATGTCTGACCAGTCAGTGGATACACTTTCCAGGGGGGTAATTTATGTTGAGAGGGTTGAACTTTTATTTATTGAGATTTTCTATGCCTTCTCTTCTTACCTAACATCCGTAGAATCCAGACTTCATTGTTTAGGCAGAGCTTTTAAAACAATATTTACTTTTATAGATTAATAGGTATTTTTTAAATTTATTGTAATTTTGAATCATTTTATAGTTTAAAAAATCTATTGAAATTATCTATTGGAAAAATATAGCATTACTTGGCTGGGATCTTTACTGAAAGCTTGGTTTAATCACTGCATTTAAAAAATGGAGTGCATATTGCAAAGCAAATATATGGACATTAAACTGTATAAATTCCTCTAAAATTGTTAGAGAATCTATTAGATTTTCATTACTAAGCACGGAAGAACCTTGAAATAATTAATAATGTTAGAATAAATGGGAGGAAGTCCCATTAATTCAGAAAATTATTAGTGGACATTTTAATGGATCAAGAAGAGAAGAGGAAGAAGAGAATCTATAAGATTTCCATTACTAAACAAGGAAGAACCCTGAAATAATTAATGATTTTAGAATAAATGGGAGGAAAGTCCCATTAACTCTAAAAATCATTAGTTGAATTCTTAATGAATCAAACTCTATACTCCTGTCCACCTGCCCAGTTTATCAATCTCGAGACTCATTAAAAATGTATAATCGCAAACTGATAACCACTTACATTTCGAATAAATGTGGCTCTGATCGAACTAACAAGTCGCGTCCCTGCCAGACGGTTACCCGCTACCCTGCCCGCCGATCCCGCCATTCGGATGCAGTGGAAGTGACGTGAACTTGGGGAGCGCGCTCGCTCGCTTGCATGACCAGGTCGTTGGCCTTGGCGGCAGGCATTGAGTCAAGGTGGCTTCCGTTCGTTAATTTATGCACGCACGCTCTCCGCCAGTGCCTGCGCCGAGTGAATGCGAGTCCCCATTCCCATCCCCATGAGAATGCATTGAGAGTTCTCTCTTCTCTTGCAGATGGCAGCCCCATGCTGCGGCACGGCGACACCGGCGATTGGGTGGGCACCTTCGAGGGACACAAGGGCGCCGTGTGGAATGCCACCCTTAACCGGAACGCCACCCTAGCCGCCTCCGGGGCGGCGGACTTCACCGGCAAGGTGTGGAATGCGGTGAGCGGGGCCGAGATCCACAGCTTCCAGCACAAGCATATCGTCAAGAGCGTGGCCTTCGATGCGGACTCCGAGAACATAGTGACCGGCAGCAACGAGAAGCTGGTGAGGGTCTTCAATCTGGAGCAACCGGAGGCACAGCCGGAGGAGTATGCCGGCCACGGGGGTGCCATCAAGCGTGCGCTCTTTTGTCGCGGCGACAAGTGCATCATCTCGGCGGCCGAGGATAAGACGGTGCGACTGTGGGATCGCATGACGGGCATTGAGGTGCAGCGTCTGCAGTTCCCCAGCAATCCGAACAGCCTGGAGATCTCGCGCGACAACCACATACTGACCATAGCCCACGGGTCGTCCATCAGCTTCTGGGAGATTGACACGCTGAAGAAGCTCAAGGAGGTGAAAGTGCCGACGAATGTCTCGTCGGCCAGTTTGCATCCGGACAAGCATGTCTTTGTGTGCGGCGGCGAGGACTTTAAGATGTACAAGTTCGATTACATAACAGGAAACGAAATTGGTAAGGAAGCTCCATGATCTTAAACCCTAAAAGCTAATGTATTGCCCCACAGAATCCTTCAAGGGCCATTTTGGACCCGTGCACAGCGTGAAATTCAGCCCCGACGGCGAGCTCTATGCCAGCGGCTCCGAGGACGGCACTCTGCGGCTGTGGCAGACCACTGTGGGCAAGACCTACGGCCTGTGGAAGTGCACGGAGCCCTCGGACATGGGCAACTCCATCAGCTCGCCGCGCGAAGTCCAAGCGAACTGATGTTGGCGGAGCAGGAGTCGCTGCTACACGCCGACGACGACGCACCGCAAGGGCACGTGATTCGGAGCTACCACGGCTGAGATCCGATTATCAAGAGAACAACTCGTAACGATATTTCATATTCCAACGCTAAACTCTCTCTCATTGGCATTAAATGATAATCACACACAAAAAGCATACATTGTGAGAAATGCAATAGAAATAAATAACTTAAGTGTCTCATGAATGCAAGCTTAGATGTGAGTGCCCGTGGCCCAGCCGTGCAGGTAGATGGTGGTGAAGTTCAGCAGCGGTTCGCCCTGGTGGACGTCGGGTCGGTTCTGGAGATGATCGAACCAGCGGGAAAGGTTGAGGTAGGCCTCCTTGTCCACGGGGGAAAGGGATTTCTGGAAAAAAAGAAGAAGAGTTGAACTAATTAATATTACACCTGTAAACTCCCAGGCTTTTATTTATATCTAATGATTCCGTTTTTTCTCAATTTTTCACGTGCTGATCGTTCTTATTCGCCAAACCAAAGCGACCGTTATATTATATTATATTATATTATTTTCTTAAAAATCTAGTTTAATCTATACGTTAGGACTTTTTTCGATAACAACTGGTCACTATTGTGACCGTGTAATACAAAATGTATCCTATGGGCTTAAGAAACCCCCCTTTTAACTCACCACAAGATCGTAGATGGCATAGTACACAGCCAGATCCGCCAGAGTGATAAAGTGCCCCACCAAATAGGATTTGCTGGCAAAGAGCTTGTTGAAGTCATTCAGGAGCTGCTTGGACACGTACTTGTCCTTGGAGCCGGGCGCCACGTAGAGAACGGAGAACTCTATCCACTGGTACACCTGCGCCTCCACCTCCCGCGATGCCTTGCTGTTCTGGGCCGTCTCCGACTTAGACTCCCTGGCCAGGCTCTCCAGGATAGTGGCGAATCCCGCCACGCTGCTCTTCTTCTGGCCACTGGTGCGCGTTACGACCTTCACAATAGAAAATAAATTGATGCGCGGCCATGAGAATCATCCGTTTTTAGGGGTTAATACCAAGGCGCTTACCTGCTCCTCGTTCAGCTGCACCTTGCCGGGATTCACGCCCAGGCAATGGGCAATCTTCTGCACAGTTGCAACGTCGCACATGGTTAGCGTAATTAAAGTTATTTTGCGTGCAAAAAAGTACAACAAGGTATCTGTTTTGGCAATATAGCTATTTTCACACTAGATCTAGCGTGGTTAGCTATGGTTAGCTATTTTATAGCTGCTGCCTGGTAGATACCGATAGGCATGTCATCGATTGCTGTTAGGGCGCAATTATTTAAAATGCTGAGGAATTACAGTAGCTACACAAATAAATATATGTAGAAGGTTAACAAAAGCTACTGAATAAACTTAAAACAACTTAATAAAAGCTTCTAGTAGAGTCCTTAACATCAATTCCCATTAAGTTGTTGTAACATTTCCTTGAGCCGCCTTTGATAAAGCCTCGTAGGTGACATCGTATTGCAGCAGAAAGATAAAAAAGTCTGCGGAGGCCACGAGCAGCTGAAAATTAAGGCATTATTCAGTAACTAAAGCATCAATCTTATGTCAAAAACTTACAGCTGTCAAGAACTTTAA
Source organism: Drosophila lacteicornis (assembly GCA_008044355.1). NCBI lineage: Eukaryota > Metazoa > Arthropoda > Insecta > Diptera > Drosophilidae > Drosophila > Drosophila lacteicornis. Next base: position 53,173 of record VNKF01013114.1, read on the forward strand.
ATCCAAAACAATGACACCTCCCACCACATGCTGGCGCACATCCGTTTGCAATTGAAGAACAAAGTGGTTTATGGTCTCCTGGAGATCACTATCTGAGAAAGAGACGGCATTTACTAGGGCCAAACATCTAGATTGCTGAAAGGTAAACTATTAATACACCTTCTAGCTTAACAAGTATCAAACTCACCTCATCCTGAACCTTCTGGTTGAAATGAAGGATACTGAACACCTTGCCCAAGTGCATGGCCAGCCAGAGGAGCATGTAGAACCACTTGGCCCAGTCGGCCATATCCGGATTCTCAACTCTCTGGTAAACCAGAAATAGAACCAAGTTAAAGTTGAGGAAACAACCCACGAAGAGGAGGACGATGGACCACTGGAAAGTGCAGTTAACCAGCCGGGTGAAGTGCGTCAACTGAGCATGTTGAAGGCGGAATTTCTGAACCTCTGATCTGCGAGGGTTTATTAAGTTACATAATTCGTGCTCTAGGTTTTCGGTGACCTTCTGTTGCCGCCAGGCAATACCTTGGAGCAAAAGGTAGTACTGAACAAAGGATAAGCTGCTAACAATATTCGGCATCACATAGCTAATGATACTCAGGATCGACTTGTAAATCACACATTTCTGGCTCCAGATATCAATGCCAAAGGCAAGGCAGGTGAAAATTCCAACCAGAAATAGTTGCAGCCCCACAAACCTCCGACTTCTCTGGCGATCAATGATGTAATCTCTCTCCAGATCCGATTTTATAAACTCTTTGAATACATTTGGTAGCCAGTTCCTCCAGTGCCAGGTGAAGAGCATGATGACGAAGATATGGATGACATACACTCCGGACTCTAAGGCATTTAAATATCGATCCAGGGAAGCCCTTTGGATGGTGACATGCATGAATTCCCAGTAGGAGGCAAAGGCGAAGCATCCATACCAGATGATCATCCAGCACAGGTGGAGGATTCGATAGAATCTATTGGAACAGCCTGGGAGAATGGATATGGGTGCGGTGTTGGCCAAGACGGAAATTACCAGAAGCCAATGCAGGTTCTTATGGAGCTGTCGGTATCTTTTAGCATATCGATGATGGTGTGAGAGATTCCTGAAGGAATTTATGGGTTTTTTAACTGAACTATATTCCTATAAATCCCAATCTACCCTTCTTTTAACCAAGCTGTGAGCTTCTGCCGCCTTTCTGGTACTTTCTTCGTGCTCCACATGATGAGAACTAAACTTGACTATACTGAAACACCATCATTTATGCCTGTCAAGACCTCCAGACCACATCCATTAATCAAATCAATTAAGGATAAGTCCGGATAGCAGCTTTTCCCTTCATTAACTGAAACCACTCGAAGATGAACACTTCGGAGCTGCTGCTGACCCTCAACCGAATCCTGGGTATATCCCCCAGCGGCAGAAGGGGCATCCTTAGATGGATCCACTCCCTCTGGTGCCTGTTCCTACTAATATACATTTGGACCAACAGCATCAGGAGATGTGTGGAGTTCAAGGGGGAGATGGCGACCATTGACCAGATACTCTACTTGTTGGAGTTTCCAGGAAACATGTCCGTCATAGGCTTCCTGGCTTATCATGCTATAGTAAACCCTTCCGGCCTGCAGGAAGTGGAGTTTGAGATTCATCGTTTGATCCAGAGACTGGATGCCAAGGCTGTGAGGCATCTTTACAGGAGACATGATCGCAGGACACTCCAGCTAATGGTCACCTCTATAATTTTCCATGGACTATGCGCTTTTGTGGACATTGTCACGTGCAACTTTGAGTTCTGGACTACCTGGATCAGTAATAGTATCTACAATCTGCCTGGCTTAATGATGACCCTGGGAGTGCTCCAGTACGCCCTTCCCTTGCACTTTCAGTGGCTTCTCTTGGACCAGATTAGGAGACGTCTGGAGGAGCTGAAGCTGCAGCAGAGACCACCGGCGGGAATAACCAAATTGGATGCTCGATATGAGTCCGCCTTTGCTGCGCTAGTGGACGCCGGTGGTGGTTACTCTGTAATGCTGGAGGAGATGCGCTGCACCTGCAACCATTTGGATCTGCTTCACAAGAAACACTTGTCCCGGTTTGGCATCTTTCTGCTCTTGAACTTTGCCAACTCCCTGGCTAGTTTCTGCATGGAGCTCTACCTGGTCTTCAACTTCTTTGAGAATCCCCAGTGGGGAGAGACCTGGCTGCTTATCTATCGTCTGCTTTGGTTACTCATGCATGGAGGACGCATTTGGTTCATCATGGCAGTTAATGAGGAGATATTGGAGAAGGTAATGAAGTCTTCTTTTAACATATTATAATATATATTTGGGTAAGGTTTTCTTTCTTCGCAGAAATGCCAGCTTTTTCAATTGCTCAACGAACTGGAGGTGTGTAGTTTCCACTTGGAGCGAACCATTAATCGATTCCTCCTGCAGCTCCAGACTAGTCTGGCCCAACCCCCGGAGGCTTGTGGCATTGTGCCACTGGATACATTAGCTTTGGGCGGGGTAAGTGAGTGGGGAGTCCCCCAATTAACCCTTTATTCCCTTTATTTGTTGGAATTGGAACAATTAAAGTTATCTTCCTTTGTTTGTTGACAGTTTTTCGGTGTTCTGATGGCCATTGTCATTTTCCTCATACAAATCGGACTGGGCAATAAGTCGCTAATGGGTGTGGCCCTTAACAGGTCGAGTTGGCTTTATATTTAAGAAAAACCTGTCAAATATATCATATTATAACTTTTACTGCATTAAAAATAAAATAAAAACGATTTATAATGAAAATTGTTCAATATTATAAGAAAATATAATACTCTCTTTATTCCCTTAAGTTTTGATATCTACATAGAGAGAATTTTTAAGTAAAAATTGACTTAAAGTAAGTAAAAACCTACTCAAATAACTACTGAGAACTTTTTTACTTAATTAGATGTGGTTTTGTACTCAGTTCAAGTGCAATTTTTAAGAATATGAATACTAATATTAAGTACTTAATTACGTTTTTGAGAACATTTTATGCTCAAGGAAAGTGCAAAATTTACTTTAATTAAGAACAATTCGTACATAAAATAAGAATAGTACGAATTTGAGTACGCGGATTCTCAATTCTACAAAAATTAATTTCTTTCCTATTCTTAACTTTACGATAGTTTTTCACAATTTAATTGGTATAGTTAAAGGCCTCAAAGTATTTTTATTTCGGTCATAGCCTTACTATGAGGTATTTATATATCAAGAAAAACCCTTTGTTCCTTTTGATCCTGATAAATCGTAGTTCCGATGTCCTTTTGTTACCCACCTCATGAAAAATATGACTCTAATAGGTAATTGTTCGCTAGAATAAAACCACGAACCCAAAGCATTCCCATTCACTCCCTCGAAATGGACAGACGAAGACTGTGCCTATGGTTCAAGGGAATCTCAGTCAGGATCCTTCGTGGCCTTTTAGCCTTCCTCCGACTAATCCTAGTTGGCTGCAGGCGCTACGCTGGCCGTCTGAGAGATGTGGTGGCCGAGGCCGGAGCTGAGACGGGACTCCTGGCCATAAGTTTGTGCGTCAATCGAGGAATTCACCTCCTGGAACGCCTCTTCTGGCTGGCCATAGTGATTAGCAGCGTGATCACTGCCCTAGGGCTAAGTCGCCTTCAGCTGGAGCGGTACTTCAGCTCACCCACGGTGATATCTGTGGACCGGGACTATCGTGGCTGGAACGGATCCCTGCCGGCGGTCACGCTGTGCTACTACGATCACATAGACTCCTTCAAGGCCAACGAGTACATACAGGAGGTGTGGAATGTGTCCATCATCGACGAGGACTACTTCTACTTCATGGACTTCCTGTACGCGGTGGTCAATGCCACGGCAGGCAACTATGCGGAGCTGGCCAAGTTCGCGGAGGACGAGCGATTCGACCAGATCGATCTGTACGAGATGATCCAGCGGGTGGACAGACCCTTCGAGCAGGTCATCAGCAGCTTTGACTCCAGCTTCCAGGTCCACGTCCAGATGGTGATGACGGAGCGGGGCTCCTGCTATGCCATCAACTCGCCCATGTCCACGGTGCTGAGCGGGCAGTGGGTATTAAGTTATTTAATTAGGGATTATTACTTCATCCCTAATCCTTCCTAGACCCGTGGCCTATGAGCTGATGCCCCAGCCCCTGTCCTGTCAGTATGGCAAACAGCAATGCTACATCCGCATGGATCTCTATGAGAGCACGGGCGTGGTAAGCGATGCACAGTGGCCTCCATTCAACTCTAGAATCTTACTGAACCGTGTCAACCTTGCAGCTGGACGTCCACTCGCCATTTGAGGTGTCCGCCACAGAGGCGAACATTGTGGCGCTGCACAAATCCGACGAGATAACCGCCTCGTTCAAGGTGCTGGAAACGGTGTAAGTAGACCGGACTACCCCATCCGTTCCAGACAGGCATAAAGAGATTTGTTTATATTTATTTACTCCCCAATCTCCAGGGCATCGAAAAACCTACGTGAACTGAGTGTGGCGCAGCGCAAGTGTGTGTTCAACAACGAGGAGACTTCCAACCTGAAGGTATCTATCTATACTCTGGCTTATCTCTGGCCAAGATGCTTGGGTGACGGAGGCGTTGCCCTGCGTTTCGGTTCGGCAAATAAACAAATTTGTCTAGTAAAAAATAATAAGAAGAAAACCACACCTGATAAGGTTATCAGTGCATGGAACTCGGATTCTAGACAGAATCTTGAATGCATTTTGAAAATAAGAGACAATTATCTCAACACGTGATTTTTAGATAAACTTTTTCTTTATTCTGTTAGCATCAAGAGAGTGCCTATTATTTATTATTTTTTGACTACAAATCCGCCCCCTCTAAGACCTGAATCAGGCTAGATCCGGCTCGAGGGACCAAATCTTAAAGAGTTACAGCTTCTCTTATTCCTATTTTCATTTATTTTTATCTATATAAAACCAAGAACTTCTTTCCTTAATATCTGTTCTTATATTATATATATTTGACTAAAAATGAGTCCCTCTAAGACATGAATCAGGATAGATCCGGCTCGAAGGACCAAATCTTCTCTTAATCCTATTAGAATATATATTTATCTATATAATTCCAAGTATTTTTTTAAAAATATATTTTCTTATATTATAATTCCTCATTTTCCCTTTAGATCTACAGCAAATCCCTGTGCCTGGCCCGTTGCCGTGCTGTCATGGCCCTGGAGATGTGCAACTGTGTGCCCTTCTTTTACCCGTATGTAGAGGGACCCAGTTGCAATCCGGCTGGCTTCGAGTGCCTACTGGACTTTAAGTGGCCCATCTGGGCTCTGCACATCTGCAAGTGTCCCTCCACCTGCACGGAGATCGAGTACACCATGCAGACGGTGAAGAAGAGCTCCTGGGGCGTCAAGAACAACGAGGAGGTGACCAGCAGTGAGACGGCCACCTCGAGTTTTCGCTGGGATTTGATTCCGCCCAAGGTTAGGATGAGAAGAGATGTGGTCTACAGCTTTGAGGATTTAGTGGGTGGGTCTTACCTTGGTAACTTAATATTTAAAATTATTTAATAATTTAAAACTTATTAACAGTATCCTTTGGTGGAGTCCTGGCCCTTTTCGTGGGCGTCAGCGTGATGGGTCTGGTGGAGATGGGCCATGTGATCATCTACAACATGCTGCTGGACGCCTTCACTGTGCTCCGCATGGTCGCCGGTCATGTGCGGTGGCTCTGGCGTCGAAGAGGTAACCGCAAAGAGCCAGAGCCACGACGACATCTCGGCGAGCGCCTCTCTTTGGCCGACACCGCGGAACTGCCGCCGTTTGACTATGTGAATTGATAAGCGACAATTAGCCGGCAACCCAAATGCGGTCAAAAGTTTAATGTTACTCGGAGGGAGGCGGTGGGCAATGGGAGGGGATGTGGCACCATTGGGGGTAGAAAACCATGTCGCTGGCATCGACTCCGCTCAGTTGCGGGTCGGTCTTCAACGCGAACAGTCGTCGTCATCGTCATTGTCTCTGCCGGAGACAGATTTAGGGCTTCTTCTCCCACAATCAGATCCCCAGGCAGATATGCAAATACATTGTAGGCGGCGGCGGAGAACCCTCTGATAAGATAAGCCTGACGGGGATTAGCTTGAATTCCCAGAGTTCCTCGGAGGTGATTGAACCGGCGGCGGGCGGCATGCCGGAATCTGGAAACTCGGGGGGCCAGGGCGGTCCCTCGCTGTGCCTCGAGTGGAAGCAGCTCAACTACTATGTGCCTGCCCAGGAGCAGAGCAACTATAGCTTCTGGAACGAGTGCCGCAAGAAGCGGGAGCTGTGCATCCTCCAAAACGGTGAGTCAATGCTCCGGATGTGGGCTCGTGTGGGAATGGGACTGACTTGCGGTTGACTTGCAGCCAGCGGGCACATGAAGACCGGCGACCTCATCGCCATCTTGGGCGGATCCGGAGCGGGCAAGACCACGTTGCTGGCGGCAATTTCGCAACGGCTGCGTGGTAACCTGACCGGGGATGTGGTTTTGAACGGCATGGCCATGGAGCGGAATCAGATGACGCGCATCTCCAGCTTTCTGCCGCAGTTCGAGATCAACGTGAAGACGTTTACGGCCTACGAGCATCTGTACTTTATGGTGGGTCCTGCCCCAGCTCCTCCTTAATAACCCTAATAACCCTAATAACCTGTCCCTGCCAGTCCCACTTCAAGATGCACCGTCGCACCACCAAGTCGGAGAAGCGCCAAAGGGTAGCGGATCTCCTTCTGGCGGTGGGTCTCAGGGACTCGGCTCACACCCGCATCCAGCAGCTGTCCGGGGGAGAGAGAAAGCGACTGAGCCTGGCCGAGGAGCTAATCACCGACCCGATCTTCCTGTTCTGCGACGAACCCACCACGGGTCTGGACAGCTTCAGTGCCTACTCGGTGATCAAGACACTGAGGCATCTGTGCACCCGGAGACGCATTGCCAAGCACTCTCTGAACCAGGTCTATGGCGAGGACTCCTTCGAGACGCCGAGTGGCGAGAGCAGTGCCAGTGGCAGTGGGAGCAAGTCCATTGAGATGGAGGTGGTGGGTGAGTCCCACGAGAGTTTGCTGCAGGCCATGCGGGAGCTGCCCACGCTGGGCATCCTCAACAACAGTCCCAATGGGACGCACAAGAAGGCGGCCATCTGCTCCATCCACCAGCCCACGTCGGATATATTCGAGCTTTTTACGCACATTATCCTGATGGATGGCGGGAGGATCGTGTACCAGGGACGCACGGAGCAGGCAGCCAAGTTTTTCACGGAGTAAGTACTAGGTTGGGAGTGTCCTTTTAAGGAGTTTCTAACTCCCTTTTCCAGCCTTGGCTATGAACTCCCTCTGAACTGCAATCCAGCTGACTTTTATCTGAAAACTCTGGCGGATAAGGCTGGCAAGGAGAATGCTGGGGCTGTGCTCCGGGCCAAGTACGAGCACGAGACGGATGGCCTGTATACAGGAAGCTGGCTGCTGGCCAGGAGTTACAGTGGGGATTACCTGAAGCATGTGCAGAATTTGTAAGGGATCAGGGAAATAAATATATTTATTACTTAATATAATCCCTTATATTCCTTTAGCAAGAAGATACGCTGGGTCTATCAGGTCTACCTCCTAATGGTTCGCTTCATGACTGAAGATCTAAGGAATATCAAGAGTGCCCTCATAGCCTTTGGGTTTTTTATGGTATGAATATAATACTCCCCATATCCTTCATATCTGTATTATCCATCCTATCCCCAGATCACCGCTGTAACCCTCTCCCTCATGTACTCCGGCATTGGTGGCCTGACTCAGCGCACAGTTCAAGACGTGGGCGGCTCCATCTTCATGCTGAGCAACGAGATGATCTTTACATTCAGGTAAGATCCTTCCTTTAACTTAAAGGAGCAACTCACCAAGGAATCTATTCTACCAGCTACGGCGTCACCTACATCTTTCCCGCCGCTTTGCCCATCATCCGGCGTGAAGTGGGCGAGGGCACCTACAGCCTCTCCGCTTACTACGTGGCCCTGGTGCTCTCCTTCGTTCCCGTGGCCTTCTTCAAGGCCTACGTCTTCCTCTCGGTGATTTATGCCTCCATTTACTACACCCGCGGCTTCCTGTTGTACTTCACAATGGGCTTCCTGATGAGTTTGTCCGCGGTGGCCGCTGTGGGCTACGGGGTCTTCCTGTCCAGCCTGTTTGAAACAGATAAAATGGCCTCGGAGTGCGCGGCGCCCTTCGATTTGATATTCCTGATATTTGGGGGAACCTACATGAATGTGGACACAGTGCCGGGCTTGAAGTATCTTTCCCTGTTCTTCTATTCCAATGAGGCGCTGATGTATAACTTCTGGATTGACATTGATAACATAGGTGAGTGAAGAGGGATTTAAAGCAGTGGTCCGCACGGTCCTACTGACTTAAAGAAATTATAAATAATAATATAAACATTACAGACTGCCCTACCAACGAGGATCATCCCTGCATCAAGACCGGCCTGGAGGTCCTGCAGCAGGGCTCTTACCGCACCGCGGAGTACACCTACTGGCTGGACTGCTTCAGCCTGCTGGTGGTGGCCGTCATCTTCCACATAGTCTCCTTCTGGCTGGTGCGACGCTATGTACATCGCAGCGGTTACTATTGACTTGGGGCAGGCTTTTATTAGGCTAAATTTCACTTTACAATCTTACAATTACTCGATTTCAGCTTAATTTCAGTTGCAGTTTGTAATTTTACATTTGTTAAGCACAAAACTGTTTCATTCTACGTCTAAACTTCAGTGGAAAATATTGCATACAGTGAGAGCTTGAGTCCCATATAGATCTTAGTTGAATTGTAACTAAAAGTGTGTTGGGGAGTCCGGAGGGAAGGCGATCTGAAAGATCTATACAGGATGCACTTTACATATGGTTTGTAGCAGGCCAATTAAGGCCTCTCTCTCTCAAGAGAGATCATACTTGTATTAATTGGCCTGCTACAGTTTATCCTATCTTTAGGCGGTTGTCTGCCTTTTTTTAGATTTTTTCAAGATAGATTAAATAAATTAAGCTACAACAACCAAAAAAATAATAGAAAAAAACAAAAAACGGGGCAAATATCATGATTAAGTTGGTCTCCTAATCTCCTAGCAGTCAAAGGATATCTGCCTTTTCGCCTTTCCTCCCGAATTGTTGCTGCTGCTCGCAGGCACTTGGAACTTCCGGGCCGAGCCGTTGCTTCCGTTGCCTCCGTAGTAGGGACTGATGTTCTGCTGGTCCTTGCCCGTAAAGTTCTTCTGCGCCGACCGTCGCAGCTCACCGTCCACGTTCTCGCGCAGCGCTAGTCCACCTAGGTTGCTCTTCGATGAGCTGTTCTGCAGCGTTGGATTCGGCCTTATGGGCTGTCGTTCCCTGCAGAACAGATCCTCCGAGATGCGGTCCACCAGGCTCGATTGCGTATCCCCGCCAGGCTGACTGCTTATCTGGCTCAAGCCAAACGAATCTATGGAGTTCTCGCTGCCAAAGAGGTTGTGCAGGGAGCGCGTCGAACCAGCTAGTGTGCCCACTCCGGAGGATGTTTGGGAGAGAAGCAGCTTCCGCTGGGCAAACTCTTCGGGGCCAATGTAGCCGGAGAGGCGTGTGCTCGACAGTCGCTTGGCCTCGCTCTCCTGGCTGCGCGCCTGCAGGTAGACATCGTCCGCACTCTTGCCACCAATTACGCTGAAGGCGAACTTCTTGGCCAGCCTGGGTCAGAGAAGAATGAAGTTGCAATGAAGGGAAGTCATAGGAAAAGGGAAAACCCACCTTAGCAGCGTCTCGCTGTTGCTGGTGGTGTGTCCCAGGTAGAATTCCTGGAAGATGCGCTTCACAATGCGCGTCAGATCCGCCGCATGCTGGCGGAATTGTTCGTGCTTCGCCGTGATTTTGCGCTCCTGTAGGGCCTGCGAGACGGCCCAAAGGAGTTTCTGAGGAAATAAAAATGTGAAAAAGATATGAAATGTGTGACACATTCGGAAATCGCATTATGCAGTGGCGATAACAAAATGCTTCGCTGCAAACATATTCATAATTTGACGAACAATTAGAAATTATGGACGGGAAGGAAGGTTTAGGGAAGGAACTTAAGAAATATCGCTTTTTAATGGATATTTTTTCGATATTTTTCCATGTAAAATAATGGACCATTCTCGAGAATGGAGCTGAATGTAGCAGTGGAACAAGGCTAATAGTCTTACCTTTCTCTGATTATCCGTCATGCTGCTGCTGGGCGTGGCGCTCATCTCCGAGTGGGCTCGCTGCAGCTTGTTGGCCAGCGGCGTTCCTCCGGCAAAGGAGCTGTTGGCCAGACTGCTGCTGCTGCCGCTGAGACCCAGACTAAGTCTCGCCTGACCCGCGGAGCCTGCTGCTGCTACTGCTAGGAGCTGCTTCTGCTGGACACCTGCCGTGGAGGAACCCGCTCCAATGCAGAAGCTCTGACTCTTGATCTTGAGGGCGCGCGGCGTCAACCCGCTGGGTCCACTGCTCTCGGCACGGAAGAGCTTGCTGCTCTGGCTGGCCATGTCCGCGGAGTCCTCGTCCTCGCAAGCATTGCGCTTACGCTTCAGCAGCGACTCCAACTGATGGCCGCCCTGGTGGTCCGGCGAGAAGAGAGCCCGCTTCGAACGCTCCACACGGTTAGCAATCTCCGGCTTGAACAAAGGCTTGGGAGGCTGGAGCAGCTGCTGCTGCTGCTGGAGGGACTTGGCTGGGCTCTGGAATAGGGCGCGCTTGGAGGTTTCCCTCGAGGGACCCGGCTTGATGAGATCGGTGCGGTAGAGGCGCTTGCGGGCGGATGAGGTGGGCGTCTTGCGGGCTTGGGGAATTAGTGATTAGTGATATTATTTCGCCATTCAATGGCCTATCTTATCGCCTGGCTTACCTTTCTTCTTGCTGCCCGGCGTCTTTCGCTTGGGCGTGGCCTTGCGCTTGTTGCGCGCCTTTCTGCAAATTTGGATTTCGCAAATTAGATTAATTTATAGTGACTAGAGCTGTAAAACTATCGACGATACTATTTGGTATTAATACCAAAAATTATCTCTATATAAATTCTATAGACAGTAAAGTGATTGACTTTAATTGTTTTTTTGTTTAATACATAAAATCGTTTATAAACTATGCCATTTAAATTGGTTTGTTTAGGCAAAGTAAATTTTTTTTAACCCATTTTATTTTGTCGATAGTATCGATATTATCGATGGTTTGGACTATCACTATCGAAAATATCGAGTGAGGGCACTATCGATGTTTTTATAGCTCTATTATCGATAATAGTCCTAACGCATAGAATACAGCTAGATTTTTAAGAAACGAATATACGGTCACTTTGGTTTGGCAAAAAAGAGCGATCGACACGTTTCGGATTGAGAAAAATTAAAGTTATAAAAAATATAATAATCACTTGGCTACTCACTTCTTATCCAGCAGTATCTGTGGTCCAATCGAACTGTTTAGCTTCTGGGAGTTGGTGGCCAGATTTGCCGAGGAGAATATGGCACGGCGCTTGGCCAGGTGGCTGAGGCGGTTGCCAGGCGACTGGGTGAGCATTCTGGGGGAGATTTCTCGGGATATTAAGTAACCTGTTCTGGGAGTAAAGAGTTAGTTGTGTTACTCACTTCATGCGCATGTTCCGCTTTTTGGCACTCGAGGGAGAACGTACGTAGGAGGTGGCCGTTTCCACGCCCACATAGCGATCCACCACGGACATGCTGAGGTATTCATTTTGTTCGGCAGCCTTGTTTAAGTTGTAACTATAGATAAATTAATTTTGGAGTTTAAATATGCATTAATAACTTCAAGTTCTTTAAGACCCACCTCAGTCCATGTTGCCTCACGCCTAGGACCTCCCGCCAGCCCATGTTCTGGGCCTCCAGCAGACTGTGAGTGGGACGGAACAGGGAGCAGGAGCTCTCAGTAACCACACTCTCCTCCTGTGTCGAAGCTGGAGCCTCATTGGACAGAAAGTTGAGTACCTGGGCCTTCATGCTGAGCACCGTTTTGATGACATCCACCTCAGGATTGGTCACTGTGGGCGGCGGACGTACGCCCTGCAGACAGCGCCGTATCCGCCTGTAAAGTTCCCGTTCCCGCCGGCAGTTCTCCAAGAAATGCGAGCGCGGATCGTTGGCAGCTAGCTGGGTGGCCGAGAGGTCCATTGTCTGCTCATCCACGAAGCTGGACTCCGTGCGGCCACGCACATCGCTGGTGCACTGCGATTCGTCCAAAGCCTCGGGCAGGTCCTCAAGCCGGGTAGACGGTGCAGCTTTCTCCTCCTGATCCTCTCCATCCTCGTCGCTGTCGGCAAAGAGATCGGGCGAGCGTTCGTTGTTGAACTTTTGCTGCGAGGTGTTCAGCGAGGTTTCCAGCACGGTGGAGAGCCGGGGATTGGCATTGGCATTGGAGGGACCCGGCTGATCCTCCGGCTTGGCAGTCAGACTTTTGATTTTGCCATCGAAGGAGAGGCTGCCCGTCGTGGTGGTCGTGAGGGCCACCGACACCACGGCCATGTCCACGGCATTGCAGCTGTTCTCCTCGATCAGCGAGTCGTAGAACCGGGGAAAGACTATCTTCCCAGGCGAGGGACCGCGGACGGCAGGGGGCTCGACCTCGGGCAGCTTCAGGTTCTGCAGCTGGGAGCCATACAAGCGCTTGTTCACCTGGCCATAGGGACTGTCGCCGAAGCCCTTGAACTGGGACTCCTGGCTGCCGGGCTTCGGTGTGGTGTCTGGAGTGGTACGGACGTCGCTCAGTGGCTTCGGTTTCATCAGATACGGCAGATTCAAGTGCTCCTCGTCAGATATGTGGCCCTCATTGTTTTCACTGAGCGAAGACTGCAAGCACCGAATTTTGTTATAATTTTAAAAGGATTTTAAACTGCACTTAATCTCACCCCGCTTCCCGTGGAAGGCTCCGATTCATAGCTGTTGTTTATTTTATTCCTTAGAGAGTTGCTGGTGGCCATTCTTTGAATAAAAATAGATTCTTTGTTGTAGTTATAGCCGCTAGCTAAGGCACGCGGCGTTATGTACAGGCTCGCTATAGTTTCACTCTTAAAGCACTGGCTGCGCTCGGGAGTTCCGGAAAAACGAAAGCGAAAGTCCACAAGGGCCAGGCGCTGACGATTTCCTTATCTCAAGCGCATCAATCTTGATGGAAGTGCATTTACCTTTTGGAAATGTGGCACTTTTCCCAGGTGGGGGGAAAACTAAGCCGCCCAAGCGAAAAACGCGCGCAGACCGCCGGGTTTTAGAGGCATTTACTGCCCTTTTGTCGCACGCTCCGAGTCTCTCTTCCGTGTCCAGTTGTGCGTGCGACCTTGGCGGAGCCTAGTTCATCTTAAATAGTTTACTTAAAACACCTTCAATTAGTTTATTCTAGTTTTAAAACACTGTTGTTAAAATCGCTAGCTGTGGCGTATGAACATCTGCCTGGGTTTTTGGCGGTGGTGCTAACGCGTGACGAAAATGCCAGCAGTGCTGCCAGATTTTCCCAAGCGAAAGTGGCTAAGAATTTTCTGAAAATAGCCAGAAAAATGGCTAAAAATGGCTAAATCATTAAAATGTTGTTTTCAACAGATATATCCATGTATTTAAGAAAAACAATCCAATAATACTTATATTTAAACTTACTTATATTTTATTAATTAATCAAAAATAAATTAAAAAGGACCTTTGTTTCATATATTATCAAAAATGAATTAAAAATCAAAAGTTAAAATTAAAAAATCATAATTAACAATGTTTTATTTCTTAAAGTATATTAACAATACAAAAAAATACTTATTAATATTTCCATATATTAAATAATCAATTATATTGCAGGCTTACAAAATATTGATTATGTTTAAATTTATTTATCAAGCGATTTGTGTTTATTTGTAGTAAATTCTTTTGTTAGTTTTGGATAAATAAGTTCATAAGTTCATTAATAAACTTTCTCTGAATTATATATACAAGTTTACTGTACTTTCAAACGATATTTTTTTTTCTACAAAACCGATTCCGTGACCTAACTATCGTCACAACCACCTATCGTCGCTCGAGTGACTCACGCGAATGCTGCCCTGGTAATCAGCTGTTTGTGTATAACAACGAACAATAACAACAAGTCTTAAAATTTATTAAATCTTTTATCTTTGCTGCTGCGCGTTTAATCGAGGCGCCCGCCCCAAAGTCCCCACCGAGAGTGATAAATTCAGTTGTGACCGAGGAACCGTGCACAGCAGGCCCAATAAAAGCACAATTACTGGACTCTTGTCGACCTACAAAATTCAGCCAGTGGCCTTATTAGCCAATAACAACAACAGAGTCCAGCAAACAACACATCATTTCACAGAGAACGTCACCCAGCAATGCGATTAAGCCGTTAATCTCGGCGAGATGCGCGGAATTGAGGGCAAAGTGGTGGTACTGGGCTCGCGAGGTGAGTACAAATCGCAGGCCATTCATTTCCATGCCTCCTTGGGTTTAATTTATAAAATGTCAGCGATCCGCATAATGCAAGTAATTCTTGCCATTGATAAGAGTCACTCTCGAGGAGAAGGAGAGCCGATAAGCCGCTGCCTTGAACTGTCGCCGAAACCCGGAATCCAAAATTTGCAATCTAGCAATGAGTTGATGCAGATGAGCCACCCGAAAGGCTGAAATGGGGGAGTGCCTGCCGCCTGCCCCTCAGTCAGGTGCGGATTTTCTTATCTCTGCCAGCTGCATTCCATGAATTGAGCTTGTATACAGGTGGCACTGCCTATGGGGAAGGTTTCGTATAGGTTTTTATATAAGGAAGATGTTCATTAGAATTCCTTTTCTCTTTTGAAATTATGATGAATCAGTATAAACACAGTTTCCATGAATTAGGTTAGCTTATTAAAGCTGCATTTTACAGTAATTAAGATTCCATAAGTTGTTATCAGGTTCAAAGCTTAAATTGGGATCACACAACAATGTTTATAATCTCTTAAGTGTGAGTAAAGAATCTATTAGACTGTGATTGCCTAGAAGTAGAATAATGACCAGTTCAAATTTATTTTTCTAAATTCAAATCTTAATTTTAGACATATCTCTTTAGTAATCTACAATTACTTTCCACTTCTTAGTCTCCACTGTATTTGTTTTTGTAAACCTCTGAAAACTCTGACTCCTATCGGCTGTTGCATTTGTAATGCCAATATTTAAGTTGTCCCCAAGGCCAGCGTTTACCTAAGACACCTTCATATGTATGTACATTAATGTGGATACACACGCCGGAACCATTCCTACATATTCAAGTGGATGAGCTTAATTTTCGCCACAAAGAAAGTCACAAATTGATAGGCGGTACTTTTCTGGAGACACATGTATATTCTGTACTTTCCGAGACCAGCAGATGATTCAGTGCACATATACTCTGGATATAAGAAAGAAAAGGGGACTTTCCGAGCCTCAAACAAAGAGTACGCGATTTTCTTATCAGTGTTTACCACCTTTGCTCGGCTAGTGCGTCTCCAATTGTGTTTGTTTTGTAATTTATTTATTTTTTTTTACATATTTATTTAGCCATGATTAATCAGTGGTCAATTAATGCGTGAGCTGTGGCGCGTTTGCTGAAAAAAAGCTGATAAGTTGTGAGGTATTATAAGGGCATTATAATCAAATAGTGCTCAGACGTGCATGAAGTTAATGCTTTTAAATGAGCACTTGTATTTTTTCATATATTGTATACGTTTTTTGTTATTTAATTCAATTAAAACTGTTAAGGGATAAATTAATAATTAATATCTGCAAGGCTATGCAGTCTGTCTTAAATATTAAATTATATTTCCGCTGATAAACTTATAATTTTACATAACAAAATCATGCTATGCCCTAAAATATATATTTTTAAATAAACAAATATTTATTTCCCCTTACAGGTGTGGGCAAAACCCGTCTGGTCATCCGGTACATCAAGAATACCTTGCACCGCAGCGAGAGCGAAGTGCCAACGATAGCCGTGTCCTTCTTCACCTGCAACATCATCCTCGAAGAGGTCAAAATTAAATTGCAAGTGCGTATACCCAAACAGATGAACATATCACTGCACCCAACTCTTTTTTTGTCGGGGGGAGCGAAGGCAGGCCCCAACGCAAATGGAATTGCCTCGTAAAAAAGCCGATGCCAGAGCCAAAGCCAAAGTCAAAGCCAAAGGAATTTGCCTCCGCCCCCTCTTCGTCCCCGCTTCCACTAATCCTATTTGCCGGCTTGGCACGCTAATCTGGGTTTATTCTGCCACTGGCAGTGCCTCCTGCCAGCGGGTCCTGTAGTTGTCCGGTCCTCCCCACTGTTTCGGTCACTTTATTTGTTTTTTATTTTGCAATTTCTGCGTCCACTGCACTTTGTGTGTTATTTGCTTCGTTTTTTTCTTATTTTTTAGCACGCCTTTTCCCTTTTTTTTATAGTTTATTGATAAGCTGAGCGCGAGCGGCAGCAGCAGCTTTCCCTAGCGATGATAGGGTTACCACCCATTCCCCATTTCCCTAGCGATGATGGGGTTACCACCCATTACTGCCCTGGCTGCCATATTTTCGCTGTTGGGTGATTTCGCTTTTTATACGCAGAAATAACATATAACAATGGCCACTAGAATAACAAGATGTGTGTACTTTGGCGCACACGCAACTAGGTTTTACCCTAACAAGGTGTTTGGGTATTAAGTAAACGGGGATTTGTGGGATTTAGATCAGTGGTCCGCACCACTACAGTCAAATGCCAACATTGCATTTGTATGAGTGAAAACTGAACACTCTATGGCTAGATTTGAGAAGAATAAAAGCTAAGATATATTGTAATAAGGCAAATAAATAAATAGCTATAGCCTGAAAACTAGCTATTTAACGCTAAAAAAGCTAAATCTAGCCACATAATTACAATTTGTCTTCACTGATTCTTCTGTTCTCTTTTGTGCCCCACCTCTGCCGGCACACGTACATTATATTTTACCAGAAAAGATTTTAATTTATTTATTTAGCGTGTTTATTTAACTTAAAAACTAATTTAAAGGTTCCAAAATTAATTTAAAGCAGTGGTGCCCAAAATCCTTACTCGAGAGTCAACAAATTTCTATGTCCGGCCTCTGCGGACACACGCACATATTATTTTAGCAGAATATATTTATTATTTTTATTTATTTAGCGTATTTCTTTAAATTAAAGACCCAAGACCCTGATTCGCGAGTCAGCAAATTCTTCTGCCCTGCCTCTGCCGGCACACGCCCATTATATTTCAGCAAACATTTTTAATCTTGAAACCGCAGTATTTTCCGAATAATTTCTTAAGCTTTAATGCAAATTGAATGGCATAAGAAGCAGGTCAGATGAAGGCCACTGGCCACTCCCATTCATCCATGCATTCCGCCCCAAAGTCTCAGATTCAACAGACCAGCAGAAGCACCCGTCGTCTGAGCACAATAAGCATGAATACATAATGGGGGATATATAGTTGGCGGATTTTGCTTGTTTGTTTCGCATTCGAAGCTCTTTGTCTCCTTTGCTGTGTGCTTCGATTAAGTTTCGCCAATGAACATGTCGTTGCCCCAAAAATTTTTATTATAGAAAGCATAAAGAAGAGAGTCCCCACATCCACATCCAATATGATTGTTATTGCTGTGGGAAAGCAATTGCGGAATAAGCGCTGAATGGCTCAATTAAAGTTCAAGTGGACACTCCCTCTCTCTACCATCTCTTGCAGATCTGGGATACGGCTGGCCAGGAGCGATATCGGGCGGTGGCGCCCATGTATTACAGGAATGCCAATGCTGCCATACTGGTCTTCGATCTGACGCAGTACAAGACCTTCACGGAGATCAAGTCCTGGATCCAGGAGCTGCATCGCAACGTACAGGATCCCATGATCCTGACTCTCGTGGGAAACAAGATGGACATGCAGACGCAACGAGCGGTGTCCCGCGAGGAGGCCTTCGTTTTTGCCACCTCCATTGGGGCCACGTATTTCGAGACCTCCACCGAAACGGACCAGGGACTGCAGCAGGTCTTCATATCGACGGCCCAGGGATTGGTGCGCCTGGCGGACGAGGGCAAGAGCCCGTCGCTGCGCTCCTTCGAGTCCACCGATTCGCTGGCCTACACCAACACCAATACTGCCTTCAGTCATACAGTGGCCGCCTTGGCCAGGAGTCCGGGAAATGCCGCCTTTCGGCTGCCCTACGTGGACATAGGTCTGGCGGTGGAGGGCGAGGATGTGAAGACCAATGGCGAGGGCAGGCT
This sequence comes from Drosophila lacteicornis, assembly GCA_008044355.1. Taxonomy (NCBI): domain Eukaryota; kingdom Metazoa; phylum Arthropoda; class Insecta; order Diptera; family Drosophilidae; genus Drosophila; species Drosophila lacteicornis. Next base: position 71,398 of record VNKF01013114.1, read on the forward strand.
GGAGACGGCGCCGTGGAGCATCGAGCACATAGCCCTTGGCGAGGTGGAGCGGCCCAGCTGGTGCTGCTACTAAGATCCCCCCGAAGCTATCATGATCCCTAGGATCCATCTCTGTGAAAGAACCAATGTGATCAGACTTTAGTTCGAATACGGCCGTGAGAGGCCCGCCCAGCAATCCCAAGAACCCAACGTTTGAAAAGCAAAGACCAAAAGCATTGGCTTGAAGCTATGTATTAATACACTGACTAGGCTAGATCCTCCAACCACTCGACTCACTGACAAGGCGCTGGGACTAACCGCTAATCTTAACTGTAGAACCTAAGCGAGAACAGCAATTGCCGCGTGCATATTATGACTTTATAAGCCCCCATTTGACTTACCAACCCTAAGATTAACCCCTCAAACACACACACACAAACAACAACAGGGAACACACACACAACACTCACCCACACAACACAAAGAGCATTCAAGCATCAACAGCAATTCATGTACAAAGCATTTTATACTGCATGCATAACGTATATATAAATATAAATGTAATAATGTAACGTATTCCGGGTGTGCTTTGTCATTTGGGGGTCCTGCCACGCCTGCAAGTGCATTAACTTGGCCATTAACGCGGCAACTTAACGTGTAATTGGAATTTAATGCCCTCATAACAAAGCCAAGGGTTACAATTGTATTGGCTCTGCCAGCTCCTAATGCTTTAGCATTAAGTTCGCCCCCAGAAGCGTGACCTGGTATTTTTATTGGCCCTTGGAGTCCAGGACCAGGATGAGCGTGCGTTTCAGCGCCGAAAATGTTAATAATAGCTTTTGAAAGGGGTCCCTAGCTAAGTACAATTGCAGGAGCATCATTAAATAAATATTTAGGAATTTTTGAGCAACCTCTTTTCCTCTTTTTTATTTAAAGTGGTGGTTAGCATTGCATTTGTTTAGAAAGAAATATAAGAAAGTGGCTAGATATGAGACAAAACATTGAAAACATTTTCTGTAAAATTGCTTAATAAAAACTATAGCTAAAAAATATGTATGTAACTCTAAAAATGGCTGAGAATTTAGAATTCTCCGCTCTGGTGCTGTGTTTACATTCTGTGCATACTTTGCGTGTGCTGGCAGAGGTCGGGTAGAGAAATTGGAGCAGGGGTACTCCAATCTGCCTTATGGCAGTGCATATACCAACACAAATAAAAGAAATCATATGCTTACTTGTAACAACACTTTTGCTTTATTTCAAGATGTACACTGAGAGAAAGGCACTTGCTAATTCATCGCTCAATTTACCAATTTACCTCAATGAATGCGAATGAATCGAGCATAAAGAAGAAAAAGGTGTTCAGTGTAGAAACAACAACAAATTACATTGGAATTAGCGGCGAGAAAAAAAATCTCAATGAAATTGTTGTTGGCGAGCTCTGTCTTATCAGTAAAGGATGGCGACACAAAGAGGAATATGCAAACCTGTGGGATGGGCTCACACAAAGCCTCTGCTGTGGGATTTTACAAAAACAAATGTGATGCGTGGGCATAGACTTGAGCATCACTGCTTTGTAGCCACTTCTTTTCCCTCACAACTCTATATTTACTGAAAATTATGAAAGCTATTATATAATCCCGTGCCTAGACATCTCCCTAAAATCCCTAGGAACTAAACATCAAATATTTAATCTGCGCAGCCTTCTCGTCAATGAAATAAACAAAAAAGGTTATGTCGCCTGCCAAATCTTAAGTGAACATCAAAAGCAGTTGACGCAATCTAATTGATATAAAATCAATAAATGCCCCGGGCAGCCGTCCAGGCAAATACAGAATCCAATAATAGCCCAAGTCCAGGTCCAGAAGCGGGGAATTGATTGCCCATCAGAAGGTTAAATTGAATGGGTAAATGCGGTCGTTAGTGGGGGAGGAGCCAGGATGGCAAGTTCATAAAGCACCGAAAGCAACTTTAACGATTAGCTAATATACATAACTTATGGTCAGTTGAATCCTTATGTATAAATAATATGTGAAATTTAGCGTGAGAGGCGAAAAAAGAGCAGCGCCGGGCGACAAAAGACACCGAAACTCATTCAAGTGTCATCAGCGCGTTTAGTTGGCAGCTGGCTGCTCCTTCGTCCTTCGGCAGGATATAGAGCTGGACCCATTGATTTGCCATTAGGGAATGGCAAATGAGTTGGACCCCCCGTTGGGGCACTCAACCGGAAGCGATGCTCACACACGCAGAGTGTCCTGCCCGGGATCCTTATCCTTGACATTCACCTACGCAAAGAGCCACATACCTCAACATGCTCCTTGCTAATGGTGTTTAGACGGCTTAATGATGTAGAAATGCATCAAGGTGAGACAGCAGGAGATGTTTCCTTGAATATACCTGTATGTAGGGTAAGTATAGAGGAATGCCTGCAGGCCTTTTTGGCCACACAATTTCGGTTTGTGTGCAGTTGGGTTAACCGAAACTGACGTCCGTACAAATTGCTTACTTCCTTCACACGCCTGTCGCTCACTTTAGCATTCTCTGACTTTGATTGCTAAAGTCCTCAGGTCCTGCTAATTGTTCTGCTAAAATTCGGTTAGTGATTTGTGAGAATTCCTTTGAAATTAAATTAGTATATCTAATAAGGTGAATTACCATCTTACCATCTAGTTATTAAATTTACATATTTTCCAGAAGGATTAACAGGCCTGCAGACAACAAGCAGCTTTGTTAATGTCCACTGATGGGCTTAAAATGTAAAATAATTACAAAAGTCTTCATTTTGTGGGACTTAAGTTTAAACAATTTAATTATTATTATTTGCTTCGTTAATTTGCAATTTAATACCATTTAATGTGCTCCAAGCATTCAGCAACAGAAACTTCTACAAAATACAGATGCAGAAACCTCCATTATATTCCTTATTTTATTACTAAATCCGCATCTATGTTTCACTCTATTTAATTGTTTCCAACTCCTTTTAATAACTCACTGTATAATTTAAAGCTTCAATTGATTTGATTCCCCAATTTAAAATGTCAAGGCCTGCTGCAACTTTGTTAAGCGTCTCTATCGAACATTTTTATTGAAGCCATTTGTTATGTGATAAATCTATTATTGCTGTACTTTTTTGTGATCCCTTGCGAATATTTTTAAGCCCTCGACTTACTCACCATCGACGATTTGATCCCAATTTATATATGCAGATTTATGTTTGTTTTTAATTCCGCCCAGAACGTTCGAGCGTATATATTCACTTAGTTAGTTAGGCGTCAATTGGGGGCTAAAGGTTGGTCTTGGAGCTGGGGTATGGCAATGCCATATTTTTACATGGAGCCATGCATATAAATCGAATTACACGTCATGCTGGCATATTTACGACCCTCTCCACAAAACGCAATCCATACATACATCCGTATATTTTGTCGGCGAGCGTTAGAATGTCAAATCTACTAAAGTTCTCAATGCCACATAAATTGCTGGCACATATACACACACAAATCAAGTATGCAAACGAAGGAGCTAGGTGTGTGTGGTGTGTGTGTGCGTCTCCCCTTTGTTCCTGCATCCTGCATCCTGCATCCAGCATTCGGCATCCTCTGTCCCCGTATCCGTTGCCATTGAATCCTGCCACGCTGGTCATGCAAATAATTTTGAATATTTATCAAGCGCCTCGGCTTGGGGCTTCAGTACGTTCACGCTTCTGATGCATACTTTATGGCGCACCCTAGTCGTGTGTGTGTGTGACTCAGTGTGTGTGTGTGGCCAGCTATAGTTGGCATTGTTAGAGAGTCAGCTGAACTTCCACTGACCTGCACAGCAAATACATCATGTGTGAGCGGCATTTAAGCACACGAATTCGAATTTATACACGGAGAGAAGGAGGGTTTATTGGTTTAAAATTCAATTAATTTACATATTTTCAAAAATATATGTCAATATTGTTATTTATTATAGATGTTTTAGTTTAGTTTGAAAGGAAATCTATTCCTTGTTTTATCTATAATAGGTTTTTTACTTTTGAATATTAAAAGCTCTTCTAGGTATTCCTAGCATGCAGTCCCTAATAAAGTCTGCCGCCTAAAAGTATGCTATATTTTGCATACCAAATAATGTACCCGTATTTAATGATCGGGTATTTTTATTTATTTAATTTTTAATTAAATCTGTAAAATTTATAAGCTTATATTTTTTACATTTTTTACTTTTGCTACTCTTAATTTTTTATACAAATATATTTCACATTTCACAAGACATAGATTCGTTAAAAATATTTCATTTTATTTATTTGTATAAACAAATAAGAGTAGCAAAATTTATTTATATATTTATTTTTAGATATTAGAACGCTATATTTTGTATATATAAATATAACAAATATTTAATTTACATAGAAAAAAATATTTAATTTAGATATTTTCATATAAATTCTTGGTTTTTATTTCTTTTAAAATGTGAGGCATTTGTTGTAAAGGGAATCTCATCCAAATGGTAATAAGAAAATGATTTTCTCGCAATTTCGATATAATAATATTAAACAAAGAAAAATCATTTCATTTTCTCTCCCTGCATTTCTCAGGCACGTTTTATTTTGCCGAAAATTGTCGTATCATACCGAACAAATTGATTTTACCCACAACATTATTTGCGCTATCAAGATCCGAATAACTTGAAATCGAATTTTCAGAACTCGAAATCAAAGTGATTTGCCTGGGGAAACGCATTTTGTCATTTTCCCCCCCTATTTGTATTTTTGGTAAATTAAATTCTCAAAACGAGATGTGAGATGTGAGCGAAAATGTGTTGTTTCTCAACCCAAAAAAAAAGGTATAAAAGGCAAGTGCCAGGTTGTCAATTAATTAAATTAAGAGGCATTCACCTTATGGCACACGGCAATGCGAAAGGAGCTGCAGGCGGCGTTAAAGGCAAACAGACAAGGCGAATTTATTCTTGGAAATTCCTTAAATGCCAAGCTGTCGGTCTGACTGAATGTTGGTCGCCAGCCAGATGCTGAAAGCAATGCAGCGACATGGAAAATACCACAGCGGCGAATGCATAGACACGCACACAGACGCCGGATGCCAGGATGCCAGGACGAAGGCAAAGGCAGGCTGCTGGCGCTGAAGATGATGGCGCTGCGGGCAAGTCGTTTGTGTGGAGTGTCCTCGCTGCGTCCCAAGCTCAAATCCCGAATGCACAGACAGCTGCTCCTTCTGCTACTCACCGAGCAGGATACACTAGGATATAACCCTTTTTTTTAATGTTATTTTTGAATAAATAGGATATTTTTAAACTTTGTAATTAATATTTAAACTCTTAGCTTCTTAATAAAAGCTTAATATAAATATTATTTATACTTAAAATGCTCTCAGTATTTCCGGAATAAATAATAAGTCCTAGATTTTGTTTAGTTTTTGCCAGTGTTACGTCTGGTGTTTGGGAAAAAAAGCAATCCCAGCCAAGTCGAGGGATTGGCCAAAGTGGTAAGGGGCCCGGCTTAGACTCAACCAAGACAAGGAAATCCAAATGCAATTTAGTCTCATTTTAATTGAGCCGCCTGGCCAGTCCCCCGAAAAGAACTACTCCCGGAACTAATGCCAGCCACAGAGTTATTTATGTGCAGAAAATAAAGAACTCTTCGATTTGCATTTAATTTAATAAGTGCCGCAAAATTGCCAATTGAATTGCAATTGTTTGGCCATAAATTGTCTTGAAATTCGAAAAATAAAGACTGCAGCAGCAGCCTGAGGCTTCTTCTAAAATAATGAAAGATAATTCACGAAATGCAGTTGCTGTTTGTGGGGAATTTTCCTAGCTCAAATTGAGTTGGGTGCGGCGGTCGCGGGTTCGTCATGAGTCTATTTATCATAATTTGCCTGCAAATTACTTTTTCCCCACACAGATGATGCTGCCGTCTGCCAACTCATGTTGCCAATTTCGGAGATCCTGGACCAGGTAGGAGCCGTCGAGCACAAATATGGCAGCCATTAAAGAGATAAGCTCCCCCCTAACTTTTGTGTGCGTGCGTGTGGCAGGCATAAGGACACAATTTGTCTAGACAAACTCCAACAGCATGGCTTTGTTTTTCTAATATTTTTTTTTATGCCTTGCCTTGCTCATATCTATGCTCCAACTATACCCTGAAATCATTAGCATAGCATCTTGAATTTCCAACAGAGATGGAAAAGGGAATAATATCACTTTTTGCCCCCAGGCCACTCGTTTAAAGCGAATATTTTTATAAATTGAATTATCTTTAAATGTATTTGGTTATTTCAGAAATCATAACGGCTAAATGAAATGCTTTTATTAATTGGATTCCCAGTGCTTGTTTATATTTAAATACTTTGTGCACTTAACTATTTCAGAATCCATAGAGTGGAATTTTTTCCTCTATGAATTCTATAAATTTGATTTAATTGTACATTCTTTGTGGTCCAATTTGCGGAATATTTGCAGCATATCAAATGGGTTAAAGTGAGTCAGCAGGGTATCCAGTGATTGTGCATCATAATACCCATTCGCTCGCAAAGCTGTCATAAAAATTGTGAGATGTCACTGCCATACGAGTGTGTTCGCCATTTTTCTGGTGCTTTTGCATTGAGTGTGTTCTGCCCTGTCACCTTCTATTTCGCCCATTCGGATGTCCTCCGTCAGCGGTACGATGTCCTGTTCCCCCTCTCTCCCTCAGCCCAGAGCCATTTGCCATTTTTAATTGTTCACCTGGGCAACAATAGAGGGACAAAAGCATTGTTTTCATCGCCAATTCAATGCGATTCGACGAGAGTGCTCTCTGCTATGAAAATAAAATACGAAAAAAGGGAAAATCGAAAGTGAACATAAAAATTGGATGGCCTGCAACAGGTTCGAGGACGAAATGGAATTAAAACTGCTCGACTTTAAGTTTGGCCAGGGAGGAGAAGGAGCAGCGCGCCAAGGTCTTTCTCTGGGAATTTTCGAGTTCGCTGATTTCGGGCCGAACACATCATTTGTCTGCTGACTGGGCAACCGTGAATCTGCATTTATTTTCGGTGCCAGGCCAGAATTCTCTCTTTGCTTCGAAAGAAGCCCAACTCTTGGGGGAGGCCATGGCCATGTGTGCATGAATATAATTTCGGGTTATGGCCTGTTTGGACATCGGCTTGTCGGGGTGGACATGAAGGAGCTATTAAAAGTGCTGGCCACCTTCCCTCCGCACACAGTATCCTGGTACCTTGGACAGCCGTCTTTGTCTTCGGACTTAATGGTAATCCCGACTGCTGCTCGGGGTGGGGTGGCTGAGGCAGTACTTGAAATCCAGCTGCTGGCCAGTGGGCGGTGCTGACGTTTGACATTGACTGGCTGATAATATAAATATCATTGTTGCTTGCACATAATTAAGTCGGACAGTCGACGAAGCTGTTCAGCAACCGCAAGCTCACAGTGGAGCAAGTTAATCAGGCCTAAACCCTAATTGCTTTAATTGAATAGAAAGGTTTTTACCTGTAATTTTTTATTAATAATTAAACAAGAATTATTTAAATGGTTATTACCTGTAGTTTTCATTATTAATTTAATAAGAATTATTTACTTGGTGTTAGGAAAGCTTTAAGAGTTATTAATACGAAGCATACACTGCGTATGAGTGATATTCTTGGGAAGCGCTTGCATTTTATTACGCATACGCAGTGTTGCCTTTGCTCTTTCAAGTTTTATTCTTAGAAATATGCATTGTGATGATGTTAAAAATTTAAACTGTATTGTACAAAATATTTTAAGCTAACTTTTAGGCAAATAGTTACAAAACTCGTAAGAAAAAGATTTAAAAATCACTATTTATAGAATTAATTTCAAATTTTTTCTAATAAATTTGAGTTAAGGAAATTGTTTTGGTATCTAATTTTCAATGGAGATTGCAATTAAATAATTTATGGTAATAAAAATATTTAAAGTACTTAAAGTTCCTCAAGTTGTCACTTCAAAAAAATGAGAAAAACTACCTGCAAAAAAATGTTTGCTTTATAAATCTATATTTAAAATATAGGTTATTCGCATTAATTTTAGTTCGAGAAATGTTTTAAAATAAATATTAGTTATTAAATCAATTATAGTAATGAAAATATTAAATATCCCTAAACTTCTTGACTCGAAACCACTGTATTATACTTGATTGTGTTTTTAGTCCTGCTGCCACTGGCTTAAACTTTATTTGTGTGTGTGCCCGGGTGTGTGTTGGTCTTGGGAATAATGCGCCTAGTGCCATTTCCAGTTGGCAGTCTGTTGGCTTTCGGCTTTGGTCGCTAATTAAGCCTGTTTATCGAAGTAAGTTAGCTGTTCAACTTTCGCAAGCCTTCATCCCCTAAGCAGCTCCGTCCCTCCACACTCTCCCCCAAAATGATCAGCTCCGTTTAGTTTTATCAGCTAACTAAATTTGATGTCAGGATGTGTGCGTGTGAGTGTGTTTAGAGGGTGTAGAGTGTGTGCATTGGGGGGTGTGAGACGGTGTAGTTGTAGTACATACATGGTTGTGCTTGTGTCGCCACAGCAGCCTTCGAAGCGCTCTTAAGTGCAATAATAAATCGATTCTCGTTAATGCCGCAAAGCCTTCGAGTTCGAGCTCTAATTGAGTAAATTATCGAGGGAAATGAAAATGGTTAGCCAGATGCGAGCAAATTTTGCGGCATTGTCACAGGCAGATAGTAAAGACAAAAACAAGCACTGGCAAAAATACAAACCAAGAGCAGATTATTAATATTAATAATAATAGAAATAAAGGAATAATAAAGGAAGAAATTGCAAGACTTGCAGGTTAAGCTTAATTATAAAAAAAAAAAATTTTATCTGGTAATAAAATGTTGATAAATAAAGATTTTATTTAGGATGAATTCACATTAATAAATGTAACCTAAATAATGTATTTATTAGAGTTAATATATATATAATCATTTAAGTTAATATAATAGATTTAAGTTAGCTCGTTGAAGCTGTAAGATTTATCTTTGCAAAAAAGGAAGTAATAACTTAAACTGTTAAATTATATTTAGAACAGGGACCAAAAATAATGACTATTTCTATATTTTTACATAACAAATCACTGACTTATTTTAATAGTACGGAGACATCAATTACACCATTATTATTATTATTCGATATATTCTTCTTACAAAATCAAACATCAAACTAATTCAAAATGCCTTGAGACCTTATAGAGCTTACATTCAGCATTTAAAATATTAAATTAATAATGCCAGAAATGTTTCTTTAATTAAAGAAACTCTTAAAATTAATAATTTATATTTTCCCCTGTGTACTTATTAATTTCCCTTTATGTATTGTGTCTGTAAGAGAAATCAGAAATGGGAATCAGTATAAAAACTGGCTTGCGTTTGGCTTTGGCCATGACAATTTATTTGCCGCCAAAATTAACCAGATGACATTAAAATTCAGCAAATGCCGCCGTCAAAGGCAGAGAAACCACAATTTAACGGACGGATACTTTAGATAAAGTGGCTCTCTCAGGTAAGTTGGAAAATCGGCAATCAACCGCCAACCTTTTTGACCAGTTTTCTGTGCACATGTGACTCCGTTTCATGCACAAAAGTTGGGCGACGGTTTATAAACATTTTTGAACTGTACCTTTTTGGGGGAAAGTTTTTGCCCAGCATGCAGTTTTATTTGCTTCGGATAAATCGAATTGAATACTTGCTCTGGGCTACTATTTTATCCACTGAAATAAATCGCCGATTGGGCTTAAGTGGAAGCAGGTTTAACTGCGGGAAAATTGAACTGGATCTGAATCATCTCTCTTTTTTTCCAGGGAAACTGTCCTCCTTTTGCTCTATTTTCCTTCTAGTATTTTTATCATGTGTCCCCGAAATTTGCAATTGAGTTGTGTGTGCCGCAAACAAGGCGAAAAAAAAGGAAATGCCTGAATAAAACTATTTCCGCTCCATTGCCTGGCAAATATTCGCCACATTTGTTTGGAGACACTCTCAGGACACAGAGACAAATGTGCGTGAGTGCAACGGAGCGCATGATTATTAATAATAAAAAAAAGGAATTTTTCAGTTTGTATATTCCTTTTTGAATTTGCAAAAACCCACCCGCTCTGGAGCTCTGAAACTGACACAGAATCCTCCTCCTTCATGCTGGTCATGAATCAAGCTGAAGCGCAGGACCCTGGACCCCGGCCAAACAAGGACACAGCGGACATCCCTTCGGGCCGCCAGAGACATGTGTCCGTCCGCCCACTCCTGATCTCTCACTGAAAGTGATTTTCACTCTCGGCTCTGTTGTTGGTCCTGTGGATAAATGTTAGGACTTGCCCTGACGAACTTGTTGGCCACAGTTTCCCATCCTGCTCCTCCACCTCGCCTGTCAGTAGAAACTAATAAGTGAGAAGAGGATTATCCTTCCATATGCTTGCATGCACACACGAACAGAGAGAAGGACGAGAAGCAGGAGCAGGAGCAGGAGCATCAGGTGCATAAGTCATAAGGCTTGTGCATTGGCGAAGTGATGTAGCAGCCATCTGACTTTCCTAATTAGCAATTAATGAAGCGCACAACAGCACGCAGATTAGCGAGCAGGCTTTGAAATTATAATCCCTGCGAACAACCAATTAGACAGGCACTGGGAGAACGAGGAAATTATTAATTATTATTATAATCAGTCTTAAATTTGATAAATTTAAGTAAAAAAGCAAGGGACATTTCGAGTATTTGAAGTAGATACAGGCTATAGGTTCGAATTAATTAATTTTAAGCAATTTAGCATACTACAAAGAGGGACTTATTCTTTATTTATTTAACGAATTAAGTCTAGCATACAATGTTAAACTTAATAAGCACTAGCAGCGGTGGCCTTCGACTCAAAGAGGGACTTATTTTAAGGTAATATTAAGAATTTAATTAGTTTATATATTATCTTAAGTATATGGATCATATTTACTATAAAGATATGTTCAAATGTAAATATAAAGAATGAAAATAAATAAATTATCACTATTTACTCTTAGGATAAATAAATAATTAAAGCGAAAAATAATACCATAAATATAGTTCCGAATTAATTAATTTTAATATAAAAGGAATTTAAATATTATCATAAGTATATGGATCATATTTACTATTAACTTATATTCAAATGTAAATATAAGGAATGAAAATAAATAAATTATCCCTATTTACTCTTAGGTTAAATAAATAATTAAAGTGACAAATAGTACGAAAAATATTTCCAACAAAATAAGGAAATTTCTTAAGTACAAAAACACTTAAGGAAAAAAAAACTACATGCTTGTAAAACAAACTAAACATTTTGTGTACTGTTATTTCTTCAAACTGATGTAGTTTTTGCCTTTCTTCTTTGAGTATTTATCACAGCTTGTAGCCAACACAATGGACTTAACTTGTTGTAGAAAAACAGACATTTTTAGTGTAATAAACATTTAGTGAAAACTTAAGTGGTTGTCTTTAAAGTGTTAAAAAAATAAAGAATGTAGAAAAGGGCTTGTAAAATCAAACTAAACATTTCCGGTTGTCTGTATTTGCTTAGTTTCTGTGATGTTTGATTTTACTGCGATGCGGATTTGGTATATTTTAAGTGTTTAAAAAATTAGACAGAATTAAATCTTATTTTTAACTTGTTATAAAATCAACAGGGAAATTAATAAGATTTTTTAAAGTTAATATATGCTGCCTGAGAAACACCTTTTTTTTTGCATTCCTACCTTATCTCGGCGCTTGTTCTTTTTAATTTTTTCCGCAGCATGTGGGCAGACGTGATGTTATTCCGGGAAATGCACCCTAGGGGATGGGGATGGGGATGGGGATGTCTTTTCTCCGCTGCCTGATAAGCGCTGAGTTGTCCGGACAAATTACGCTAATTGGGAAACCGATAAGCAAAGTGTCCGGACTGCCATAAAAGCGACTGCTGCCTGGAGGTTGGAGCCAAGTTCGAATCGCGACCAGCCGGATGATGATGATGCGGGACCTGAAGACACTCGCCCTCTTGGCCGCCATTCTGGCCTTCTTTGCCAGCCAGTCGCTGGCCCACCTACCAGTAGCCGAGCCCGATCCCAACTGTCCACCGGACGGTAATGGTAATGGTACGCGAGAGGATGATGGCCACCTGTGCGCCAACTTCCAGCACATTCGCGATCTGATCGATCAGGAGGAGCTGCAGAGGCTGATCCAGCTGCACTACAACTGCGACGCCAAGTTCCGGCGGGCCATGCGCTACTACCAGACCGCCGGCTTCGTCAAGGTGACCACGGAGCTGACCCAGACGGCTGCCTACCAAATCATTTTGAGGGAACTGCGACTGGCCCATGTGGACACGGCGGAGATCGAAAATGTGGCCGAGATCTTCTACTGCATCATTTTGCCGGTCCAAAAGCCGGATCGCGAGTGTGACTGCAAGCAGGTCAAGGGTCACACCTTTGTGGACGATCTGCTGTACATAATGCCGCGCGAGGAGATCCACGACTATGTGGCCGAGAACCGGGAAAGGCACTCCAACTTTGGCAACTTTACGCAGGCGGTGACCTCGCCCCTGTTCCAGGCCACCCTCAAGGCCAGTATTGTGAGTATTTTATTAAGATATTATTTACATACCTCTTTAACTTTTAAATCCTCTCAGGTAAAGAAGGATGTGGCCAAGCCGCTGCGCACCCTGCGCCGCAATGGATGGGACATCCCGGTGCTCCTCCGCGCCATGCTCGAGATTTTCAGCTGGTAAAAAGCAATATCGTCTGTTTATTTTGTATGTAAACCAAATATAGCAACAAGTGAAAACAAAGGAAACAAAGGCCCACTCACTCACTCACTCACTCACTCGGCGACACTCCCGCTTGACACCTGTCCTTTCGGTGGGGGGGCTGTAGGTGGAAATGGAAAGTGTCGCCCGCTGGGCTCGGCAGGACATCAAAAGTTTTTCAGGACGGTCTTTCATGCTCCGCTGGTAATTGCCTTCAATTTGTAACTGCAGCGGAAGTGTCGAGGGAAGGAAGGAAGCTGCTGCCGTGTTGGAGATAATCAATCAATGATGGTGTCCTTCTGCTTGGGCCTCGCGTTTTTCAGATAATTTTCATTCCATTTCCAGGTACAAATCTGTCAAAGCCTTTTCCTTCGATACAGCTGACGTGCGATTTCCCGGAGAAGCAGCTTTGCTACGTTAATTAGGAAACTCGCATTTTCTAAGAATTTACAGGCGTATTATTCGGGGGAAAATCGAAATTTAAAGACAAGGTTTAAGACACAGAGAAAAATTAGGTACTTTTTATGTTAACATAATATCATAATAGCATAATTTTGCATAAAAAAGGTATTTGTAGTTATAACACTATCATAATGATTAAGTAAATTCATAGTTTATCTAAGAATTTGTATAAAAAGCAAACCCTTTACATATATTTTACTGTGTTATCATGGTTTAAATGTAGCTTCTTACTTATTTTGTGGATTTCTCTTAATTTTCAATGTGTTTTGTTTGTTGTTTCTTGTAATCGTAGTGTGACCATAGTCTTCCTTTTTTTACTTAATCCTAATTTCATTTAATTTCGGCGGAACCTTAACATGGAATTCTAAATGTTTTACAGAAGGCTTAATGCTAAAAGCCTTACAGAATGCCAAATGATTAATGCTTTACAGAATGCTAAATGCTTTACAAAATGTTGAATGGCCACACTAAGCAAAGTAATTATTCAATCAAAGCTAGCAACTGCAATTAATATTTTCATTGAGGCTTGATAGGATTTCTTTTAAGCTTTTTAAGCACTTCATCTGCCAGGTTGTTATATTTTCCCTGTGTGCCGCTGTGAACTCCCCCACGCGTTCCCTATTAAATATAGCTCCGCTCCGGCTCTTGGGGGAGTCCCACAGTCCCAGCTGGGTATTTGATTTGCCATCCATCTTGCCAACATATTTTTAGGCATCGATTGGGAGTTGCTTATCGGATGGTTATCGGGATTCGTTGGTAAACGAATTAAGACTCGTTACACTTTCATTGCCCGGGCTCAATTTACGAGTTGCCAGCTGTCGTGGTCCTGCGACCAGGATTCTACTCTCGCCTTACCTATGCAGTCGTGCAATTTGAGCGGCACAAATGCCTGCTCATAGCAATTGATTTATGCCTGCGACGTGACTTCATTTCGGATCCTGGAACCGGGAACCTGGAACCGGGAACACGGGCAGCACCTGTTGTCGTCGTCCTTGCTCTTATTAAATTAACAAAGTAACAACCTCACTGCTGTGTGTGCTTATCCTGGGCAGGCCAAATCCGATGCCATTATGCATTATAACTGTATAAACAAATCGTGTGCGTGCCACGCCCCTCCGAAAGTACGTGCCTCGCCCCCAGAACGGCCCAGAAAAACACCGAAAAATACTCGAATCTGGGCTGCCGAGGCTCGTGTGTCAATCAAGTTAAATGTTAATGAATTACTCCGGCATCGGTACGAAGGACATGCTGACAGGAGCAAAGCGAATGATGCGGACAAGTTGTTTTGCTCACACACACACACTTTCGGGCTGAAGGCTCCTGCTACATCTTGCGGTTGGCCCAGAGCACAGATCCTTGAAGGAGTATTGGGACTTAAAGGAGCTTTGGGGCAGGGAAATTTATTACAAGAAAATGAGACAAGCCGCGGCCTTTTAAGCAAAATTAAAATAAAATTTATTTAAAGTTAAATATTTGTCTACAAAATATAATCAATAAGAAGGTGCCATTCTTAGAAAATAAAAAAAAGGTTATCGTAGTTTCTATATAGATTATTCTTTATTTCCTTGATTTATTTCTTAGGTTTTAACTTTTTTTGCAATGTGCTTTTTATTTTCAAATGGTAACTTCCCAGTCCAAACTTGGCCGCAAACTTTCACTGTCACTGCCATGGTCAGAACGAAGGGACCTTCGCCTATCTCCTTGTGAGTCGCAGTGAGTCCTGTCAGCGAACAGGGGCGAAATAAATCGTTGCATACTTACGTGAGCAAACAATTTTCACTGACGGGAAATCGGGGAACGCGGGCATTACGTGTCATTGAATTCATTACGCTGTCAGCTCGCTGGGCTGGGCGTGTGCAGTAGATTAAGCCGGGGAAAAAAGGAAAGCCAAAGAAAAATAAATACCCAGCTATAAGCAAAAAAACAAGAAGGGAAAAAATCGAATGAAGCGACGAGCAAGCAATTTGCATGCTGAAATGAAATAATTAATTAACGCTGTCGTTGCCGGCAATCGTGATTTGGTTGCCAAAGCAAACAATTGCCATATGTGCGCCTGATCCAGATCGACACCAGCCATGAGGTCAAAGGGCATGTTGACTCTTCTTTATTTTTTTTTTCAGAATTCGCAAGAGGAAGCAGACACAACAAACGCTTAAAAACTGACCAGTATAATTAGGCTTTTGGCACCAATACAATTATAACGGCATTTTAATGAATTATTGATTCAGATAAACGTGGCGAAAAAAGGTCAAGCGAGTAAAAAGTAGCATTAATTAATGATAAAGCTAACCTGTTTTTAATTTTTATGTGATTTACATAGCTGTTGGAAGTTAATTGGGTTTATGGCTGAGATTTATTTTAAATTTGTAATCTAATTTAAATTTATTACAGGCGAAAGAAGTTATTTGTCTTTAAACTGGCCAGGATTTTTGGCCAGAGTCCCCTGGCAACTGGCCTAAACAATCGACTACAAATTTCGCTCCATTGTCAAGGCAGCACCAAGGCAGTAATTGCAGGGGAAATTGCTACAAATTGTTGGCTTGATTTGTTCTGAAATTTTATTATAGTAACGAATGCGGCTCCCACTCGGCCCCCCTGCAAAACGAATGCGATTTGAGTCGATTGATTTCCACTAACGTTTCGATTGCCAAGTGCAATATGCTCGGTTTTCCGCCATTTCAAAGACTCTTGTCAACAAATCGAGTTTTCTTTCTTCAGGATGCCAGAATAATGGCAAGTATTTTGTATTATAAGGGAGACAAGTATTTTTAAAGACTTTAACAAGGGCTTTAAGTTGCATTAAAATATTTTAGAAAATACTGAGAGTATAAGTTATATAGAAACTAATATAACAAAGGTTTTTAAAATACTTAAATTATATATACACCTTAAAAGTTCGTTTTAAATCCCTTAGGGCTTACTCTCATAATTTAAAGGTAACAAAGGGAATATTTTTCGATTTCTTCCACTGACCCATGTCCTTTGTTTCCTGCAAACCTTGAACTCCGCTTCTCTCCGCCTCTGCTCGAATCCTATTACTTACTTTTGCTCTCTCTCGCTGGCCGGCACTATTGGGAATTCGAGATGTGCTAAAATAATGTGTTTCGTTGATAAAACTTTTCCCACTCAATGCTCTCATAACACTTCAGATTTATGGTCCATGCTATCGGCGCGGAGCAACATCGATAGCTCCCTCCGAATCCGAATCCGAATCCGAGAACGGGGATCCGTTAAGTGAAACCGCACGGGCCAATGGCCATAAATAAATGGGGAGTATCAGCTAGCAAATCTCATTACTCGGACCCCGGTCATCTTTGAGGGAGGGAGAGGCGATGAGATTGTCCAGCTGGGAAACCGAATCCGAATCCGCTCCAGGAGCGGCTTATCTGCGGTCGTCAATTGGCCCCGAGGAGTGCATACATACGTAAATATATATATAGTATTCCCGCGATAAATAATACATCGTCCTGCCAGCAATTGGATCGGCTTCGCACTCTTAACCGAGCGAGCTTTAAGTGAATTTTGCGGTTTCCAATAATGCATAAATTAATGTCCTCCATGACAATGCCGGAAAAAGGACAAGGATGCGAACACACAGACAGGATACAGGCATGGTCGGAATTACTCGTCGCCGCCATTGAACAAAGCTGGCCAAATGTTTTCATTTTAATGAGAATGAAACTCAAAGAATGAATGGGTTTTTCCGGGTAAGAAAAGCCAGAGCGAAGTCGAAATACTCTGCCTAAGTTTTAAATTTAAGTTTAAGGTGGGTTTTTCTATGAGAAAAAACTTAAAAGAAGATTAAACTAGCTTGCCTTAATAGTTGTTTAAGATTAAATAGTCTTAAACACAAGTTAAATATATTTTTGAGGCTTAACCTCGGGTGATATACTAAATATCTTAATATTTAAAACACAATTGAAGATGTGGGTTTTAAGGAAGGTTTGCGTTAGAATTGAATTGCTTTTTCAATCATAGGTAATCATAGGTTAAGCTATAATTGAATATTTAACTTCAGGTTAACCTTTTAATTATTTAAAATTTTTTTTATAGGAATAAAGTTACTGAATCCTGCATTTAAGAAAGCTTAGTTATCGAAATTAATGTTTTAATTAACCACAGATTTAGCTATGGTTCAATATTTATCCCCAGGTTAACCAATTTAATGCAATAAACTTTTTTTTCTTGGACTGAACTAATTCATGCCTCAAACCGCATTTCCCTGCTCTCTTAATCCCAGGTTAATCTTTGGTTTAATATTTATCTCCAGGTTAACCCTTTAATTTATTACAAATAAAAAACCTTACAGGCAGAGTTACTGCATTTCAATGCCAAATTAAATTAATTAAAGCCCCTGAGCACCATAATAGCTGCAGGCAAAATGCCATCTGTTACTCGCACAGACCATACAAAATTACAGGGCTTAAATTTCCAGCAAACTTAATGGCCGAGTTAAATTCCATAAATGTTTTACAAGTGAAACGGCAATAATTGGCAGCACGCCAAAGAGACCCAGGGGAGGGAAAGTCGGAAAAGGGAAAGGAAAAGCGAGAGACAATGGTTGAAAAATGTGAGGAAACTGCAAGTATTTTTTTTTGCAAGGACGCGTGTATAAGTAATTGTAATGGAATTGGAATCTTTGGCAAATATTCTAATTATCAGTTGGAAATAAGAGAAGAAACACTTGCTTTCCCAGAATGCAGTCCCCAGTGGGGGCATTGAAATAGTTTTGGCGCGGCGCAGTTGTAAGATGAGCTCAAGTTTGGCAACTCCAGCAACGCCAGCAGGAATATTATTATTTTTTCTGTTGACTCTTATCTCAGTTACCAACTATTTTCCCCCGCTCTCTGGCTCCCCTCCGCGCCTGTGGCCTCTAAAGTGGCCATGCGGGCGTTGCTTTCCTAACCAGCGCAAATATTTTAACCTACACACAGAGGCCAGGCCAGGCCAGGACAAAAAACCGGGCTAAAAGATACAGCCAGACTCTGGACTTGGGGTTCGGATCCGGGGTGAGTAAATAAATGTTCTCGAGATAAACTGGCGCTTTGTGTGTCGTTTTTGGGTGGTGTGTCCACTTAAAGGCACGACGGCGGCCCTTAAAGCGTTCTGAATATTTTTCTGCACTTTGCATGCAAACGTTAAAAATTTCTGCCCTGCGGCCAAGACCCCGGCACAATATGGCAAACTCCGGCCGGGTCCGGCCCCCCGTTTATATGTCGGTACGTGACTTTGGCACGCGTCGCGTTCCGTCTGCCGACCACGGTCATTTTCCATTGTTGGTCATTAATTTGAAGGCAAGTGTGTTTGGGGTTTAACTAGCGAGGGCTCGCGCGCCTTTCGTCACCAAAACCGCACACGTACATCCCGCTGGAGACAGGGTGTCCTTATGGGTTTTGGGAGCGGAAGGATGGAATCGAAGTTATACTCCGTTGGATGAGAAAATAGCTAAATTATTGAACATAGAGAAGAAATTGGTTAATATAATTTTTAGCGTTGTAAAATACCTTAAAAATGTGCTTAAAACTATGCTACGTATCATAAAAACATTGGATTTGGCGCTTTTTATTGCATACTTTTAGAAACATTTTAAAGTGATTTTAAAGCACTAGTGATTTCTGGCCCTTTTTTAGATAACTATGATATTCACTTATTATTTAATAAAAATCCTCGATAATAAATGCGAGGAATCTAGGAAAAGAAAGGGAATTAGAAAAAATAAGTAAAATAATATTTTTCAAGCTGGAATTACTTTCTAACTTGTTTTAAAGTATGCAAAGCTTCAGCTACTTATCCTGTAATATAATTCCTTCATTTGATGACTTTTATTGTTCTTGGAACCTAGATAATTTATACATTTCTAACAGCACTTCTAACCCCTAGTTAGTCACAAGGTTCCGGGGATCCCATTTGAATGCCAGCTTAGATAAATCATTTGGATGAAGACAACCCGGTCCCCGGTTCCCGGTTCACCCTGTATGTGCATATGCTGCGACCACTTTGTCATCCGACTCACGTACGCGGCTCACGTATGCCGCCGCCCCGAAAAGGATTGTCCACGCTTTCGGTCAAGTTTGGCTCGGTCCTTGGTCCGTGGTCCTTGGTCCTTGGCCATCAGCTCGATTAGATGTTGTGGCCTGGCTCCGCCCTTGCGGTCATGTTTTGTGGATTCAACCTAGCTGACCGTCTGGTTCGGTCTGGTCTGGCTTTTGTCCGGGGGGGAAGGATATGGTTTCGAGGTGTTGGAGAGAGCCAGAGAGCGTTAAAAAATGTTTTAGCAGCGCATTTTTGAGGTTAACAGCGTGCACGTGCTGGCGAGGGGGCGGTACAGGGCCAAAAAGGTGGCGACAATGGGCGTTGAGTGGCGAAAGGACGAAGGATACCAAAAGAGATTTATCTAGCCGCGCCGTACGTGATGGCAGCAATCGTGTCAACTACTACTAGTGTCAGGACTGCCATGAATTATGACGAATATGTTCGAGAGGATGTGCTCCATGTCCCTCCAAGGATGTCCTGTAAATCTCGGCCAAATCTGCGGCACCAGGCGTGTGCTCGAACCAAGAAAGACAAATAAACTGCAATCGTTGGGGCATAAATCCTAATTCAACTTTGATTATCTGCCCTTTGGGTGAGAGAGAGAGTGGCTTTAAGGCAAACTTGGGCTTGAGGGGAAAACAAAGGCTTAGGGCGACCAGGAAGGGGGCCTATCGGTGGCCCCAAATTCAAATTCAAATCCCCAGGACTGGGAGGCAGGTCCCCAAGTCCCAATTCCCAGGCGAGCATTAACGAATGTTGCCTTTGCAGGCAGAGAGAAAAATGTTGCTGGTGAAAGGTACACTTGAAAAGGGAAATAATTAATTAAGGAGCAATTAAGATTTAAATAAGAAATTAATAATAATATTTACACACTTTATGAGGTATAAATAAATAATATGAAAGTGTATATATGGATTAAAGAATGTTAAATTGTATTTCTTTTAATTTCTACTTAGTTTAAAATTAATATTTAAATATTAGCCAGCTTACACTCTGCATTTAAACCCAACATTTATTTTATAAAAATGCATAATCCATAAATAATTAATTTCGGAGCAATTAGGATTTAAAAAAGATATTGATCATAATATTTACACACCTTATGAGGTATAAATAAATAATAAGAAAGTGTATATATAGATTAAAGAATGTTAAATTGAAAAATCTTTTAATTTCCACTTAGTTTAAAATTAATATTTGAAGTATTAGCTTAAACATAAAGCTTAAACTCTGTTTAAATTTCCATAAATTATTTTAGAAAAATTCACAATCCATAAATGCCTTCCCCACTCTTTTCCCTGCAGTGTAAAGCACTTCGATTCACCCCCGAAACCCTTTGAATAGTCCCGAGTCAAGGCGAGACCTAGGACATTAAATCCGTGCAGCCATTAACATTTACGATTCGCATCCGGGGGTCAGCCACTCACCCACCCACCCGCATGAACATGGCAGATGTTTGCCTTTGAGGATTGGATGTGGCCCGGAATGCTGTCCGAGGAATCCGGATGGCTGGGCGTTTAATGGGCGACAGCCACTGGAGGACACAAACATATGTGTCGAGCGGATGCAATTCTGGGGAACCGAAAATACCAACATGTGGAGCAGGTCGGTCTCTATTTGTTTGCAGTCTATCTTGGGCTAGAAGTGCGTCTCTGTGTGATCGCCTTACCGAGTCAGTGGGCCGGAAGCAGGCCGAAGATTTGCATCGGGCTAAAGTTTTGCATTTTAATAGCCTCTTAACTGCCGACTATTTGCACTGGGTTTTGTTTACGTTTTCCACAGGAGCAAGGAGCTGGGAGCAAGGAGCAGGGAGCAAGCTTCCCTTTCCCACCCACATTTGCATGCGTTGGCGATGCGATTTTCAACTTGGCCAATTCTGGGTCCAGTTGCAGGCAATTAGATGCCGATCCCCAGAGCCAAGTTGGTCGATGAATGCCAATGCCGGCTCCAGTTGCTTTCGCTTAAGCTGCAAATTCCTGGGCTAGGCCAGCAATTGGGCTAATTGTTTCTTGCCATTAGCCGATTATGTGGAAAATGTAGCAGGTTGAAAATAGAGAAGCCCAGCCAGGTCTGCCAGACAGTTGGTAATCAATCAACACTGAATCGACAGAGTTTTAACGAGATTTTGTTCGGCTTGGGTTTCAGTGAATCCAAGGCGTTTCCATAAAACTGGAATTATTCGCAGAAGATAAGCCTTTAAGACCTCCTAAAATGTTACTGAAAGAAGGGAAAAATGTATATAAATTTTATAGAATTATTTGTTAGCTTAAAGTTATAAAGAAATAAAGGTATTTGAGGAAATTTATTACAAAAATAATCAAAAACATCAAAGCAGCTTTTATTACAAATTAAGTTATTAAAAAGGAGATTAGCAAATATTTTCCTTTATTGAAAGTTCAAATAAAAACCTCTTCTTATTAATTTTGATTGCTTTCCCAGTTTATCCCGCCACTAGATATCCCGATTTTTCCTCCCTTTAACTCTTCTGGCCCCGTTCCTCTATTTGTTTAAATTTTAATGACTCAGCCATTTGGCTTGATGTGTGGCCATCACCATCACCATCTCCATCACGAGGAGTACCATCATCATCAGGGGCACAATGCCGGCGCCAAGTCACGTTCTCGCTTGGCTTCTCTCGACTTTCTCCGCGTTCGCTCTGCTTTCTTTTCTTTTCGCTTCTGCCCGGGAAAAGCGAGGGCTTTTCCCAATGCTTTTTGTTCGCGGGAGATTCCGTGACGTGACGAGTTGCCACGCTAATGCACGCCCTGCAAAGTATGCAATAAATTTGACGCATGTGTCCGTGTGCGGGCACCTGGCTGTGGCTGTGTCTGTGTGAGTGTTTTGCAGAAAATCAGAAAATAGAGAAAGGGGGAAAGGGAGAAAGAAGAAAGGAAGATTCCCTGTCGGATCTACTATAAACATTAACAGCTTTCACTTACGGGGTGCACTTGGAAAATTAAGCTTTCAGGGAAAGAGAAAAAGAGAATTTAGAACTCGGAAAATTAAGTTTTCAGGGAAAGAGAAAGAAAATTTTTAAGGGAATTATTTTTCACAAACTAAAAAGTATTTTTTGTTTTAAATATGCAAAGTTATTATAATAAATAAATAGTAATAATAAATTAATTATAAGTATAATAAATTTAAGGGAGACTTTTAATTAAAGCTTATTTAATTCTAACATACATTTTCTCAGTTATATAAATGAAACTGATTTGAATATTTGCTTTAAAAAATCAAGTAAAATTTATACAAATATTTTTTTATTAATCTACCTCGTAAATTTCTAAATTTTCTAAATAAATAATAATAATACATATATTATAAGTATAATAAATTTAAAGGAGAATTTTTATTAAAGCTCGTTTAATTCTCATATCAATTTATATCAGTTATTCAAATGAAACTGCTTTTAATATATGCTTTACAAAATCAAGTAAAATTTATAAAAATGTTTTTGTGTTAAGATTAACACGTAAATTTCTAAATTTTTGAGTAATAAAATAGTAAGGGTTCTTCCTGAGTGTAAAAGTCCCTTTTGAACTCAACACAAAGGCAAATATGATCATCTAGGCAGGCCTGGGGGCTGCAGCGATTTTTCATGCGACCCGCGGTGGCACTTGAGGCCTGCGACAAACTGTTTGCTTAATAAGTTCCTGCCGCCGCACACTTTCTGTTTGTTCCCACGCTTCAAGCCCAAGCCTCCAGATCCCAGCTACCAGCTCCCGACGAGTGCAACCACATGAAAGCCGGCAAACAATGGGGCATCCACTGCCAGCGGCGGTCAGGAGTCAGAGGCTGCTGGCCACCGGGTGGGCAACTCTTCTGCGGTCACTGGTCCACTCCTTGGGCATGCCCGGCACGTCTCGATTCGTTTAAAAGTTGAACCCACCGCCGGCGGCAGTGGCGGGGGTAAGAATCAAATTCAATTAGCCCAAAACACCGCATGTGCGAAGGCAGCGGAAAAAAGTGTTTTCAATTCGAGTCCGGGCGTCAGGTAATTCTCTTTTTCCAATGACTAAACTTGGAGAGGGGTTAAGGAAGGAATTAAAGAAGGAGTAGGTCCTTTTAAAAACTCAGAGCCATAAAGGGTGCTTTCTGAAGAGAAACTAAAGTCAGTTTTGTGACTGTTAACTTTAAATAAATTAAAATTAGTTAGCAAAAGGCCAAAATCTGTTTGAGCATAAACAGCTTAAGCCCATAGCAAATCCCTGCTGTTCCCTTTTAAAAAGTCCTCTAGCGATACTTTCGATTTATGCAAAGATATTCGCCGCAATCAACTTTTAGCCCATTAAGCCGCTAAATTTGCATATATGTCGACAGGGTGG
The DNA here is from genome assembly GCA_008044355.1 of Drosophila lacteicornis. Lineage (NCBI taxonomy): Eukaryota > Metazoa > Arthropoda > Insecta > Diptera > Drosophilidae > Drosophila > Drosophila lacteicornis. The sequence goes on from VNKF01013114.1 coordinate 94,932, forward strand.
AGAGTTATCCTCGTATCCATATCCTGTGGAATTCAATAAATATGAAACTCATTCATCACTGTCAGCTTAAGCTGCACACGGAGATCGGGGCTTTAATGTCGCCTTAAACGCATCGCTTAAAGCCCAGGAAAATGTCAAATGTGTGTGCGTGTTTGCCTGCCGGTGTGTTGTGTACTGTGTACTGCGTTGTGTGTGCTGTGCTAATGAAATTTGGTCCACACACATACACTTCTAGAAGTGGCAACAGTGCTGACAATTTGTGATTTTTTTAAAGAAACTTTTGGTCTTAAATTTAAGGGTATTTAAGGGGAGGTATTTATATTTTTAAAATATAATGATGTTTGGAATTTTGTTACTTACAAAATATTTTATTTACAAGAATATTTAAGGCAGAAGAATTCCGAAATGGAACTAAATATTAAAAATTAAATTTGAAGACGTCATAAATGTAAATAAATATTTAAAAAAATATAAAAAATAATATAAAATATATATAAAAGTAATAATACAAATGAATACCTTTAAAATAATTACATACAATTGAAATCCATAGTTTTTAAATAATTTTATTCTAAATATTTATGTAAAATTAAATTATTATATATAATATATAAATTTCTCAGTAAATCATATATCTAGAAAATCTAAATTTAATAAATAAATGTACACTTTAATGCTATTATTTAATAATAAGCTTTCCAGATTTTTCACATAGACAGCTGACAGCGCAGGCCCCGTACCGCCCACACCCACATTGCGTATACGCACTGATGGCCCTTGCTAACTGTGTGTGCCATCTACTTATCGATGCTGTCAATGAATTTCGTAGGCGAGAGAGAGTGCCTTAAATGAAATTTTTGGCTCGGCCAATTGCAGGAGTCGTCGTCGCTCAAAATTCAAATTTTTCAGAAGCAATTACCCTCGAAGCTTTGATGTGGCTGCTTAGATGCTTTGAACTCCACTTCGCAAGCAAATAAAATGCTGAGATGGGCACAAAAAACAAGAAAATAACAAAGCCGGAATGTCTAGAATGCAGGCGAGTGCTTAAAGCCGCTCGGCAGCTATTTCAAATTGGAATCTCCATATATATACCCCGAGGGAGCCAACTCTGTGGCGACAAGGAGCCACCGGTTGCCCCTTTTTAAGCGCCTTTATGGCTAATTAAATGAAATTGAACAGGTCCGCGCTTAATTGCCGGCACAAGCAGGTGTATTAAAAATTAATAAAAGTAAAAAGTAAAAAAAAAATACATGCGGAAAGCTGCAATGCGTTTTTATTGACTTTTCGCTTTTAATTAACTTTGGCGAACGTTGGGATTTTATGGCAGAGCTTAGGGGCAAGCGCCCCAACCGATTTTAAAGCAGCGAAAATGTGCTGGAAATTGAAAATTGAATTTCCCTTATTTCTGCGGCCGCACCACATGGCGTATGATTAATGCCCGGCTCGTTGCTCGTCGCTCTGCACATTTCATTAAATAAATTGTAATTTATCAAGAGCCGACAGAGACGCCTTCGTCGAGCCAAAGCAAATCAAATAAATTACAGACAAGTTGAAAAACTTTGACCATTAAATGCCCTAAACCAAATACGGCCAATGACGACTTGTTTGCTGTTATTTTTTTCCCTCTGCTTGTTTTTATTTGCTGAGCATTTCATTGCAATTGATTTTTGGTGTCAGCTGCACGCTCACCCGGAGACAGACATGTTCCCGACTGCCTCTCGACAAACCCCACAAATGCTGTGGTTGCGGCTTAAGTTTGTCGGCAAATTGAAAACTTTGTTGGTTAACTTGCCTGCGGAAATCGAGAACGAGGATGGGGATGGAGAGGCAAAAAATCTAGCCGAAAGCCCGGGCACATCAATACCACATTCCTTCGTCGTCATCCTCTGCCCCGACTAAGCATTCCCAAATAAACAAGCCGCCGAAACCAGACCAGGCCTGGGTCGCCAGTTGTGGCTTGATTTCTGGCTGTTCTGCTGATTGCATTAACCCAACGAAATGGAGTTGAACAATGAGGAAAATCAGAGGGATATCAAGGCTGGAGAGGCTCTGGCCAGAGTCTGTATTATCAGTTAAATTATAAGTAATATATTAAAGTAGGGGTTTGAAAAGAGGCACACGTTATTTTAACACAGAGACTTACTCTTTATTATATTTATTTTATGTATATTAACTTAAGCAGTTTTTATAATTTGTTAAATATAACAAAAGAAATCTTCCTCTTAATTTTACTCGTCAAAACAAACTGCTTCTTTACCTTATGTTAGGTATTACATTATTATCGGTATTGTATTGTTATCGGGATCTGATAGCAGTGTGACCATCTTTCTATGAGCCTACTACAATAACCTCCGACAAATTAGCGTCGGTGAGTTAGCGTCGAAATGGAACGATGGGAAATGAAACACGTTTTTTTTTATTTTTGGTTTTAACTTTAAAGCGCTCCTCAAAAGGTAGTTTATCTACTTACTAGACACATTCCTAGAAGCTTTTCCCGACCAAAAAGAACTATTCTCAAAGGTGGAAAGACCGACTTGCTTTTAATATAAATAAATAAACACACACGGCTGACCCAAGGGAAAGCCAACGTCAATCTGTTAATGGAAAAATAGAAACTTCGAACTGAAAGCCGCTTAAGAAGCCCTCCTTAGAAGCCCAACCCACAGGAACTTATAATGGAGGGCGTTCCGGGCACTCGATGCACCTGGGCCACCACGATGATCTCCTCGTCCAGCTGGACATCCGTGCTGGAGAAGGGCGAGGCGCCGGTGATCTGCTGGTAGCGCGGCTGCATCACCCGGATGCTGGCCACCCGATCCCGCCAGGTGTGCCAGTAGTGCTGCCTGTACAGATGCCCCCCGAACTCGAAGATCATGGGCTGCACCGCAATGGGCTGACCCGAAGGCTGAAGGGCAGTGACCATCATGAGGTAGCGATTGGCCTTGCGGTAGAAGTGGAAGCGGAGGCACTGCAGCGGCAGCATGCAGACCAGGTCGAAGCACTCGATCTCCGGGTCCAGGCCATGGTCCAGGAAGCGAGGCCGCTCCGAAAGTTCGCCAAACTTGTCGCAGCCGAAGAGCAGCCGGTTGGCGGTGAGGCCCATGTGGTACTGGCATAGCCCAAACCCGCGCACGTCCACCAGGACGATGGGATTCTCCACCAGCACCGGCTCGTACATCTCGTCGAACTCGGCGAGCAGGATTTTCTGCACTCGAAACATCCTCGCCACCAAGTTTGGCTATAATTTAATTGAAATGTCAATCAAAGTTTTGCCTTTTTGCCTGTCTACTTGCTTGTTTTGAGTTGTCGCCTGCCAAGTTATCGAAAACTATCCGGCCAAGTCGATTAGATCGTCGCCATAGCCATAGCCATAGCAATTGCTGAATGCAAATCACTGACCATCCCCGCTGTCATTCCAACTTCAAGTTGGAGTCTGTGAGTCTGCATTTGAATTTAAATTGGTATTTGCCCGTTGGAGGCGGGTCAACTTGGCTGATGGACTCAAAATGGTCGCATTAGGTGCACTCGGGAGCTGGCCAAGCGGAGCCTTGATGAGCATAATGATGACGGGGAAAAGGATTTGGAAAAGCGGGGTCTTTTCGGCTTTAGCACTTGACTTACAAATTAAAAAAAAAAAAAAAGGTTCAGTTCTTAAGCAATTATAATTTTCTTAGTTTTTAGGAAAGAGTAAAGCTAAAGAATTTATTTATTACTATTATTTAATACTATTATATTACTATTAATTTTTTTATGAGCTCAAGGGGTTTCTTTGAACTCATCGTTGGCCTCTAACATTCATTATACTTTCTAGGAAAGTGTTAGACATTAGAATTCCTTGAATTTATTATTTATTTTAAACTATTTTTCACATTTTCCTTTTTATTTTTCAAGTGCCCCTGCTGATTCCATATAATCCTTCATAGTTTTTCATAAACAATTTCCATATAAAATTCCTGGAATCTCTGGACAAAATGAGATGATTTCCTGGGAAGCTTTTTAAGTCGTATTTTCTGTAGTAAAATTTAAGTACATTTTCCTTTGAATTCATTTGAAAGGCTTTTGAGTTATTTAAGGAGTTAAGTATCTGCGAAAACTTAAAGGAATTCTGGAAATTTAAGGGATTTATTTATTTTTATTTTTTTTGTGCCAATTAAACTTTTTTATAATGAAGATTAAAAATATGTTTATGTTTTTTTTAATATCAAGTTGTTCTAAAAAACTAAACAAGGTCTTAATTTAATAATAATAAATAATTGAGCACTGAGCTTTTATATGATTTCTTTTTTGGGAAATCCTATTATAAATAAGATTAAAAATATGTTTATGTCTATTTTATCAAGGAAACTTTAATATTAAGTTGTTCTAGAAAACAAAGCAGGTCGTGCCTTTATTTATTATAATATTAAATAATTCTTGTCCAAGCACAGAGCTTTTATTTGATTCCGTTATGGGGAAATCCTTGTAGGTTAAGGTTGAAGAGTCGACTTAAAATATAATTCCTTGAAGTTGGAAGAATCGAGCTGAAGTTAAACTCCCTGTGGAAATATCTGCTGAAAGGCTTTCGTTTATTTTTTGTCCTACCTAAATATTTGACTTTAAATAGCAATTGAGGACTATGAATTGTGCAAACTTTATCAATCACCGATTTTGGGCGTAATTTTATTTCAATGTTTTATTCCCCAGCGAGTGGGAGAGGGAGAAAGGGTCTAGAAAGTTCGTTTCCTGAGACATCCTGTAACATTTTCGTGCTCGCTGGCTACAAGTTCGACATGGCTACAAGTTCGCAGCCATAATCTTGGCTTATGACTGCCACAGTTCACTTTTTTTTCCTTTGCCCCGCTCCTCCTTGCTGTGCTGTCAGAAAGCAAACACTTTTAAAATATTCTGATTTATGACAAACTTTCGCCGCCCCCGCTTTCGAGTTCTGGCTGTTGCCATTTGGCACTTTCCACTTTCCTTTTTGCTGTCTCCGCTTTCCACTTTCCACTTTCGCGGCCATGTCCTTGCGTTGATTTCCACCAGTTACTGCCGCTGGCAATTGGTGACAAAATATAAAAGAAAACTCTGGTCCTAGCGGGATGCGGATGCGGATGCGGGCTGCTCACTTTGTCAGCCATTTAATTTAGCCACGTTTGCAATGGCTCTGGCAACTGCAGTTCCACCTTCTTCCCCAGAAAAAGAAGAGTTACAGCGCCAAGTACTGTGTCAAGTGGCATCTTTGCAGTTTTCAAAGCAATTAGTTCCGAGAAAATTACGAGAACACACAGATCCAGAGACGAATAGTCAAGCATAACTTATGGCTCGCATTATCCGCTTTCCTCCTTTTCCCTGGCTGCTAATTTGGCTAAAGTTCCCGGTCCTGGTCCTGGCCATTGATTAACTCCGGTGCAGGCCATGCTGAAGCTGTCACAAATCACATGGCAGCATCCTCATCCTCACTCGTAATCGTATCCAAATGAACAAATGCCGTCTCGGGACGAGTCCTGCAATTGGGGAATTAATTAAAATTTTCCCGTTTGGCATGTTTATGATGGCACTCTCAATTAATTTCAGGCCTCGTTGAGCAGAGCAAAATGTGCTGAGCTTCCTTTTCGGGGTTGCACGCCAAGTAGGTTGCGAATTGGTGAGAAAATATGTGTTTCGAGGTTGGTAGTTCCTTGAACATTCATTTATTTGCTTAATTAATTTATCTGAAAATGGGGAATACTTGGAAAATATTTATAAAGGATTGGAAAATAACATAAACAAAAATAAGTTGCATAAAACTTCACAGGTTCACAGGTTTAGTTCTTATATTAAAATTGGTAAGTAAACTTTCAACAGATATTTTTTCACAACATAACTTTGCAAATAAAATGTTTTAAATCATTTTGAATAATCCAAATAATTTTATAACGAATTCAAAGCAAAGATAATAATTTGAGAATCTTTAATAAAACAAAAAGCAAGTTATTTATTATAATTTTAAAGATTTAGATGACTATAAAATTGAATCTCTTAAACTGCCATTACAAAACCTTTATAAATATTTCTTTATCTAGTTTTCATTTAATTTTCCCAACATTCAATTTTTGTTAACAACAAACAGCCGCCTCGCATAAACCCCGGAATGTGTGGAACACATTTAATTTAGCTTCGTGAAAATTGCTCAAGTTGCCTTTCATGTCGTTGGGGCAATTAATGCCGGACAAAATGTATTTCATTGTCTCGATCATGAAGTTTTCTACCAAAGGAGCTGCTACTGCTGCCAACAGTTTGCCCATCCGATTTAAGTGCCAACCTCTACGCGCTAATGGTCATTGGCTTAAACATTGACCGCAAAATGCATTTCCCCCGGATTCGAATAGTGCGAGTATCTGACTCGACTCGCTTTCGGTTGGCCAAACACCTGTATTGTGCTGCTGTGCTTGAGTGCGGCAATTAGGTAAGAGTGGCAAAATAATATACAGGTATGCACTAAGGGAAAAAATACGAATTTATTTTAGAGCTTAAACTTCATTTAAAATTTGAATTTTAAATAAAAAAAGGAAAAAGATGAAACAAATTAATTTATTTCTGTAAGAAATAATATCTAAAAAAAAAATAAAATTAAAAATTTATTTTAACAATATATCGTCCATGTTATCGATAATAATTCATAAAATATCATAAACGTTTTAATATTGCAATGACTTTTAAAGCTAAATTACAACAAGATTGACACAATTTAAAGCTAAACTAAGAACTTCAGTAGAAATTAACCCGATGAATGTTAAAATTTGATATATCGATATTCATGTTGCGATCGATCGGAAATCGATATATTTTAGAGCCTAAACTTCATTCAAAATTTACATAAAAAAAAGGATTGAAAAGATGAAAAGACTTAATTTATTTTCTAACTAAAAACCAAACGATAAAATTCAAAATTAAATTTAACAAAATATCGTACGTGTTATCGATAACAACCGATATTTTCCAATTATTTCTTTCTATTTATAAATTAAGGTATTCGACTGGTTTGCCTTGACTTTTTCATGTCCTAAAACTGATTTTTTATAATTTATATCGTAATTTATCGTTCATGAAATCGATAACAGCCGATTAAATACCAAACACGTTTTAACAATTTACCAACGCTTTGAGTTAAGTTTAAAAAAGATGGATAATTTAAGGCTGCATGGGGACCTCTGAAAAAAGGACCCTGATTAGGTGTTATATTTTGGTGAAAACCGATAAATATCGATATTTTTACACCGATATCTCCCTGTCATGAATTCCTCGATTTCCTCTCTGTGTAACCGTTGGCCCAGTGTATTTGCCGGTGCGCTGGCTTGTTTGCTCGCTTTATTACAGCCTTTGCGCTTTTCATTGCGAGCGTTTCACGTTTTTATTGTTAAATGCGGCGCAACATAAAACATAAAGCTGCTCACATGCTCGGTGGAAGAGGAAACGGAAGTGGCTACGAATTGTAGTGCGGCTGTCGGATGTCGGATGTATCCTCATCCAGATTCGTAGGCCTCTTTGTAGTGCCCAGGTCTTTGTGATGCGTGTACTTTGTGGTGGCTCAAATTGTAATATCATGCGGTGCCATTACATTTCTATTCATTTTACTTTTTATACACTCGTAAAAGAGCGCTGCATGACAAAAAATTAAGTATACGCACTTGAAGTGACTTAATTTAATGACTTCATCACGCTGAGCCATAAGTTGCATGATGGGAAAGAAATAAAAGCCAAACTACTTATTACAAAGGCTGATCTCCGGGAGACTCATTCGGATTTAAGCTGAGCTCAAAGGTAAGTGGAAGCAGTAATTGCCACTCTGTAGTTAAACTCCCACTCACCGACGTAACCTTTTAACCTGAGGGCCCTCAAAATGGGGTTTCCTGCATGCTTAAAGCTTCTTAGTTAACGGCAGTGGTAGTCCCTTCAAGGACAGGGCTTAACCGGGTCTTTTAGTGAGCTCCTTTTGACTTAGGCTTAAAGTTAAAAAGGAATTTTTATACTAAAAGTAAAGATTATATATCCTGAAATAAATAAACTTCCAACAACTCTGCATGTAAATAATTGTAAATAAAACCTTCCAGTGGCAGAGCATCTTTAGAAACTGACTGGAACCTTTAACGACTTACTCGAATGTGTGGGAGAATGCTTTTGTAATTACTTGAGCACTTGGAAAATCAATTCCACGGCAATTATAATTGCACCCTATATAAGGATTAATTTTTTTATTTTATTACAACTATTAATGAGAACAGCATTTTTCACGTGCACTACATTGTTTACCTGCCATTCTTCTGCATGGGACGTATAAAGGGAAACACGTTCCTTTCTTCATTCTGCATGCTTTTAAAGAAAATAAAAAAAAACCATTAAGTGATCGCCGGACAAGGCCTTTACTTACAAAAGGAGGCGTGGCTTTTAGCCAGGATAACGGCCAGAAGACCTGTTAGCAGAAGGACCTTCAAGTGGCAGAGCATCTGTAGCAACTGACGGGTAAACTTGTGTGGAAACTTATATACTTGGGTTAAGTTAAATGATAATTATATTAGCCCTCTTGCAAGTTTCTTAAGTAAATGGATTTTCACGGTTAAACGTTGATTTTCCGCACTTTCTTTTGAGAAATAAATTGTAAATAAACCTTGAAGAGAAAGCAAAATATATATTAAAATAATGTTTATTTCATAAAAGAAATAGTCTCCAAAATAAAGCTTCAGGAACAGGACTAAATCGAGTAAACTAAAGTTGCTTAACAAAATATTACTGCTGATTAATTGGATTGAATACTGATAAAAAATGTAATTTATTTTCTGATCTCATTTACATTTATTTTACCTTAAAAATCAAGTGGAATTTCCCGAGACTAAAACAGTTTTCATGGCAAATCGTTAAGGGGAAATATTTAATTTGAAGCTGTTGTTTTGTAGGAGAGAAATCAAGTGGAGCCAATAAGTCAACAAGCAGTTTCCCCTTCCTCAGGCACAATTTAGCCTGATTGGCTTGGCCAAAGAACTACGTTTGTCAGCAAAGTTTCGCCTCCTTATCTCACTCTCTATTCCCATCTACATCTCCATTTCCACTTCCATTTCCATCTTCATCTGCAGCTGCAAGGACCCATCTCCATTCCAGGAGCTCGTGCGAGCATTTGGCGCTTATCGCACATCTCATCCCAAAAATGGTAACCGACACATTTGCACAATTGCTCCTTGTAACTGACACGTCAGCCACGTCCAAATCCGAACGTAAACGTAAGTAAGAGCAGGAACTGGAGCCGAGCGCAGGTGCCAAGGCTGTATTTCCGGCTAGTGATGGGGCGGAATCGGGAAACCGGAATCCGGAATTTGGGTAGATGTTGGCAATGCATCTGCTTACCTTTCAAGCCTCCAAATAAATCAACTTGAGCTGCAAGCTTCATTTGGTAGAAATATATATACACCTATTTTTACAAAGCAGAAAGGGGTTAACTTTAGAGTTATTCTTATTAAATATTTTGTTTCAAATAGATTTAAGACTTGAGTTTGTAAAGAAAAATTCAATTATTTACGAATGGAAATGATAAAAAATATATAAAAAGCTTCAGTAAAATATTACCATATTTAAGACACTTTTTTTTAAAGCATTAAAGGATAATAAATAAATAAACAGCACATCTGCTTACCTTTCAAGTCTCCAAATAAATCAGATTGCAAGCTCCATTTGGTAGAAATACATTTTTACATAGCAGAAAGGGGTTTGCTTTAGAGTTTATTCAAAAATGCAAAGTTATATGTTATTCTTATTAATTTTTTTGTTTCAAATAGATTTAAGGCTTGAATTTGTGAAGAAAAATTCAATTATTTTGAAATGGCATTTATTTAAAATATTTAAAATAAAATATATATATGTTATTCCTCTTAATCTTTTTGTTTCAAATAGATTATATACTTGATCTTGTAAGAAAAAATTAAATTATATACGAATGGAATTTTATTAAAATACATAATAGGCTTCAGTAACTAAAATAAATAAATAACAAACACTTAAAAATTTATAAATCGATTTAAAATAATATTTCGAATCCACCTATGATCACGAGCTCATCCCTGCATGTAAATGTCCTGCCTCGAGCTGCTGTCGTTTACGTTTCCGGTTCCTGTCAGCCGTGACAGTGGGATCCCTGCTCGGGAGGCAGACTTAGTTTATGTCCTGGCAACTATCTAATGCAATTCACGTGTGCGAGTAAATGCAATTGTGTGGGTGTGCGTGCTTGGCTTCAAGTGTCGGAGAGCACATTACACACAGACCCACACGCAGGACCTTCCCCAGTGGGGCATAAAATTCAATGTCCGTAAGAAGTCCATTTGCATTGAATAGGTGGACTCCTCGGGAGTACTCCTTCCGTGTTTTCTATGCAATAAAAATATTTTCCCAAGCTCAATGCCAGACGTAACTATCTTTGAAATATGCATTTGTGCAGCATATGCCCAGCTCTCTCGAAAGGTGAGGCCGAGTTCAAACAATAAAAAGCAATTAAAGTCCATATTTTAAGTCAACAGAGTTGCTGTGAATGGGCCTAGTTTCTAGTTGAAAGGCTCTGAATTTAAATGGGATTTTTTTTTTTTATTCTGTGTATCAGGAAACATGATTTTAAAAAGATACAAATGTATTCATTTTCAATCAGGATGCAGTGGTTTTGTGATTATTCTTCTGGGTCTAATGGGTTTGAAGTGGATTTAAATATATTTAACATATTTAAAAATAACATAGAATTTCGCATAGCTTTAATAAATATGTAAAATAAATAAATGAAAAGAAACATGATTTTAAAAAGATACAAATGTATTCATTTTCAATCAGACTAGGATGCAGTGGTCTAATGGGTCTGAAGTGGGTTTATATATGTTTAATGAAATAATAACATAGAATGGGAAATAGCTTTAATAAATATGTAAAATATGTGCTTAGGTGCCTTAAAAATATCAATTTAGCCATGTTCTTAGCCCTCTTATGGATGCCTCGAAGCGGATATATTGAATCTCCCAGGAGCAAATAGAAGCAACTTGTAGGCCCATTCTGCTCCAAATGGCAGCTGCTGTTAATAAGGTGTTGGCAATTTTATTTTATTGGTTTTTCTGGCTAACACATACGAGTACACCCCCATGCCCGCAGGATAGGAGGCGCCTTTAATTTTAATTGGCTCCACGCCCAACAACAAGCGGTGTCCTTGCTGGCACAGCCTGTTACTCTATCGGTAAAGGACTAAAAGACCGCCAGCCCCAATTGTTTTTCGGGGCATGTGTGTGCGATTCTTTTTTATACACCGGCACTTGCTGGATTTTTTTTTTTTGAAGGCTTGGCAGGTCGTTAACATGTTCTTATTTAATGCCAAAGAAATTGCCATTGGCATTTATTGCCGTAATTAAGAGATGGAAAGAAGTCCTTGAAACGCATCAAGGACCAGCAGCATCAGGATCGACATGGAAATAAATTTCCGCTCAAACTGGCGTTCAAGATTTTGCAATTGCCAGACGGCAAAAAAAAAACAAAAGAAAACACAAAAAAAAATGAGAAAAGCAAAAAGCAATTTGTGTTTTCTGGTAAGTGCCATTTTCTTTGTTTGGAAAACGGCCCGAGCCGGCTCACCTCACATCCTTGCTTTCCCTTCTGGCTCCGTCACTCAATTCGCTTTGAAATTTATGACCCAGTTTGGGAGGAAGGAGGAGTAGCTCCTCCGCCGACTTTTCGGTGTCCCGGCTTCTGCAACAGGCGTTTAATTAAATGCTCCTAATGCCCCCTCACCAGGAGCTGCTCAGTACTCAGTGGCTGTTTGGTCATTAAATTTTATGAAATCTTCCAGGAATTTCAATTGAAGTTTCTTTAAAGTTTAATAACCTTCCTTTTAAGCCTGCCTTTTAAGCACTTAATTAACATAATATAAATAGTTTCAGGCAAATATTTACCTGATTTAATTTGAGGCCTTAACTTAACTTAATTGGGAAAGGGTTTTAATCATAGTAACAAATAAATGTATCTTATACATTCCATTTAAATAGACTAACCAAGAACCTTTTTAATCATTTTTTTAAGTAATACCTATTAATAATAAGTGCCTGGAATAATTTAAATATTTTTTCATAGCCATTTTCCATTAGAAACACTAAATAATGGCTTTCATCATTCCCAAACGATGGAAAGTGGGGGGAAAGCCCCTGAAATGCTTTTCTTTTGATTTCGCAGGGCAATTAAATGGGAAATAGTGAAAAGCGGAGGCGAGGTCAGTTAAAAATGTAACGATTTACAATTGCGCCAATAAATGGCGGTATTTCGGGCTGTGGCGACAGGCAAAAGTTAATAAAAATGAATATAAATAAAAATAAAAATCTGTTTCAGGCGACGAGGCGCGATTACGTCGCCGGATTTTCCGATTTTCCTCCCACCCTTAGTTACGCACTTTGCCCCCCGGAATTTTCCATTTTCATGCGACTGACGCATATGTTGAAAGTTTAATTAATGTTGTCACGTGCTGAAACTGCGAGAAGATGAAATTCGTTTGTAAATTACAAGCAGCACGTCAGATATACTCGTATGTATATATATTAAATATTTTATATTTATTCGGGTATATGTATATGTCTGGCGTGGTGTAATGATTGAAATTCAATTTAAAGAAAACTCGGAGGACGTGCGGCGCCAAATGAATTTTCACTTTTCCAAAGCGAGCGCTTAAAATTCAATACACGCCCACACGCATCCTGGATGTCCTTCGAACGCGCCTGATAACACACTAATGTTGTCTGCCTGACTGCTGAAGTTTAATTTGATACACAAACAGAAGACAAAGCAAAACAAAACGCAGAACGCAAAACAAAAAAGGATACAGGCGAGTGTGTGCCCCGACTGCAAGATACCCGGTACCCAAAGCATTGTGGGTTAAATTAAATTAGACATGAACATGGAAAAAAGGAAATGTTGAGAAATGAAGACAAAAGTTGCTAGAAGCATGTTGAGCAACATCCAAATAAGACAAATGACACTGTCTCTCAAAAGCTATGTGCACTATGTGCAGACACCCGGAAAGTATTCCTGAGCAGTGCGATAGAGCGAGAGGGTGACTATTGACCTCTTGTTTTGACTCAATGCTACGGAACCCTTTTCGAGTGTCTGAGTTCTTAGCTTTTGAGAGAGAGAAGAAGAATAAGCATACACAGAAACTTTATTGTTTAATAACTTCCATGTTTATCATCCGATTTTACTCAAATTTTCAGAACATGCCTACTTATTTATTATATCTATTCACTTTAAGCCAAAAATTACGATAATAGCTTTTATAACGTTTCTTATGATATTCGGGGGCGGAAGTGGGCGTAGCCAAATTTGAAAACAAACTTGATCTGCGAGCAACGCATTCCAATTTTGTCACCAAATTGTGAAGCTCTAGCTCTTAAAGTCTCTGAGATCTGTTGTTTCACACGGACAGACAGACGGACAGGGATAAATCGATTCGGTTGGTGATGCTCATCAAGAATATATATAATATATAAAAATAAAATAGTTGAATTTTGTATCGTCTCAGGCAGAAACCGCGGTTCAACACTTGACTAAAGGAAGTTGGAGCGAGCGAAATGGCGATTGAAGGTGGCAACTTTATTGTTCAATTTATTTTGATGTTCTTGTTTAAATTTTTTCCGATTTAGGAGTAGTAGTAGCAAACCTGTTGGTATTTTTATTTATTTCGATAACTGTCTACCGCTATAGAATCATTTGATGCAACACGCTCACGACTAGGATTTTGTTTTTCAAATTTAACTCCATTTACATTTTCAGTTGTCGTAAAATATTTTACATTTTCATTTGACGTATTATCTCCACTAGGAGGTGACTCTCGTCGTCGATGCTCATCGCGCACTCCATTTACATTTCCAGTTGTCCATTCCATATTCCTAGTAGTACGTCGTCGTCGATGTATTCCGTGCCTATCAACACAGCAATGCTCATCGCGCCTGCAATCACTCAAGCCTTCAATTCCATCACAAATCGGGTAGACAATTGGGACACAGTATCCATTGAAGCCACATCCTATATGAATGTTGAATAAATGTTGCTCCATTAATGGACTTCAGTCTCTACTGGCCCATCCATCACTTACTCGTGTATATTCCATGGGTGGTATCAGGGATCAGGGTCAGTAGAGCTCCAAGCAGAAAGACTATTGAGAAGACGTGCATCTTGTTCACCGAAAATACTACTCAAGTTTTTATTCAACGATGCAAGTCCCTTAAATACTCAACTTCATCCATGAAAACTTTAATTTAAGCGGATAATGGCAGTTTTCCACAAATAACACGGAGTAACATTTTATTTATATATGTAATATATATATATATATAATAACTAAAAATTTCTAGAAATAAATGCACTCAAAGTTTTTTGTTAAGAATTTATGATTGAAACTTTGATTTTCGTGCACAGAGAGAATTTTTAAGTAAAAATTGACTTGAAATAAGCAAAAACGTACTCAAATAGCCACCGAGAACATCTGTACTTACTAAGTTGTGGTTTTGTACTCAGTTCAAGTGCCATTTTTAGGAATACGAATTTTATTACGTTTTTGAGAACGTTTATGCTCAACGAAAGTGCAAAATTGACTTCATTTAGGAACCATTCGTACTCAAAATGAGAATAGGACGAATTTGACTACGCGGATCCCATAATTCTCTCTGTGTGCAAAAGATGAAAATGTTTTAATCAAGTTCGTTAGCTTTATGCTCTCTGGGTTTTGTGGTCTAATATATTCTTGGTTGAATATACCCAATGGCTACAGGGTAGAAAAACAAACAGAACAACACATCCGATGGGGCCGTAAAACATTTAAATTAACGTCTCCTTCTCGAGTGTGTTGTTGTGTGAGTTGAAAAGGCATTCCGGGAATGGGAGGCATAAATGGCGAAAAGGGTCACACGCAGGCATGTCCATAAAGATAAAAACCATAACGTGCTCATAAAGCGCAAAAAGGCGCCGAAAGATACATAGATACGTTGAAAGATACTCACCCAAAGTGCAAGAGCATTCGCTGGTACCCCGCTGCGTATACTTAATGAAGCCGTTAGAGACAGAGTCTTCCTTTGTGCTGGAAATTCGTAATTCGTAAACAAAAGTAGGATGCCACTCGTAGGTACATTCAGTAGATTCGCCATTTATTGGATTGCTTTGCCGCACATTTAATGTGTGTGTTCCAACTCAATAACATCAACGCTTAACTACTTTACATAGATACATCATGTCTGGTCTGTTTTCTGGTCAACACAGATTTTCATTTTCATTTTCCTAAATTTAATTTGCATTTTAACTGGGCGGGGCAATTGTTAGCATCGATGTTGGATTATTCATTGTGTTATTTATGCAGCTCTAAGTGTACGACAGCTAATTAATGTAGTATTTAATTGTAGCTACAATTAGGGCTAAACGTTATTTATTCGCTATATTTATGATTTAGTTAGGTTCGAGTTGGAAGGTATTTTGTGAATTTCAAGGAGAGAGATATGTGTATTTTACAGTTCCACATCAACTTTTATTAAATATTTTACAGTGTGTCAGTGTGCTGTGTGTGCGGTGTGTTGTGTGTGTGGTTGGGCTTCCATTTTGAATAGTTTCGGCACTTAAACATGACTTAATAAATATAACAGCAAATGCATTTTACCACCACCATCATTATGATCATTACGAGCATCTAAATCATTTTCATGGGAAATGACTCGCTGCAGCTTTCAATTAGTAAGCAATTTCGATTTAATTATCTACATACATGAAATGTAAATTTAATTAAATTCCGGCCGAAAACAAATGACTTTCAGCAGAAATTCGTACTGTTTGCACTTTGCTCTCTGCATGTTTGCCAAATTCAAAATATATATTCACAACATTTTGGGGCTCATTATAGTTGCAAATGATGATTTCGCTTAGCAATGCAAATCGCAAATCTCCCTCTATCCTCTTCCACCGAAGCCAGGTGTTTTGGGCCATCAACTTATCCCCTAAAGTTTTTTGGCTAAAATCAATCAGTTATCTAAATACAAATTTAATAAAGTCTTTGGTGATTTTCAACTGTCCTAAGCATAATAAACACATTTGTTCAACGATTTAAAGCCGAAACCGAATGGAGAAACTTGTCTTGTCATTATTGGTTTAAATTCGGGTTGTGTTTGGATAAATCATTTCCAAAATTATACCCTTCAACAATGCGTATATTTTAGTTTGGAAAATTAAGATTTAAGTATTACAATATTTATCTAGGAAATTATTTAAGGTATTTACAGATGGAATTTTAGTTCTTAGACTTTTTTAGAACTTCATTCTGGAACTTTAAAATACGAAAAAGCTTTTTTCAAACAATTAATTACATCAACTATAACTTCTTCAAAATTTATTTGCCAAAAAATAACTGAAATTAATTAAATTTAAATATAAATTTAAATCAAGGATAATGACTTTACTTCTTAGACTCCTTTTAGAACTTCATTCTGGATTTTTTACATACGAAAAAGCCTCTTCAACTATTATTTCCAGATAATATTTCTCAGGCTTAACTCAAACAATTAATTTAACTGAAATTAATAAAATTTAATTTTAAATTTAAATCAAGGATAATGACAGCTCACTCTCTCTACACGGAAACCTCTTTGGTGTACTTGGAGCGATCGTTCAGGTCCAGGACGAGCTTGTCCGGGCGCTTGGGACGCGAGGTGCCGCCACCGCCGCCACTGCCGCTGGTCCTGTCCGTCTGGCTGGTGGAGTTGTTGGACGCCACGGACACGTTGCCCAGGGAAGGAGCTGGCTCCTCCAGTTGGCTCTGGGACTGGCCCACCTCCTCCTCCGCCTCCTTGTGGGCACTCGAGTAGAGAACAATGTCGTCGGTGGAGTGGGCTGTGCGGTCCAGGATCTCCTGGACCGCCGCCGGCTGCTGCTGCTGGCAGAGCTGAGCGTTGGCCTGGGCCTGGGAGTAGCTGCCGCTCCGCCGGCGGCCAGTCAGCTTGTACTTACTTCTACAGTTATCACAAATTTGATACGAAATGCTGAGCTCCGTCTCGAGGAGATTGCGCGGAGCCCGCTTGCAGCTGGTCGGCGGCGTATTGGTGGCCGCCGTCCGCACCGTGGGTTTGCGCTGGACCCTATCCTGGTCCAGGTCCTCCGACTGCGAGCACATGCACTCCAGCTTGATGTTGGCAAAGCTCAGGCTGCCGCCCGCCTCCTGTTGCGGCGACCCCAGGTGGTCGCAGGCACTCCGCGGCGGGCAGCAGTAGTAGTGCTCCTTGGACGCGTCCAGGCACCGGCTGCAGATGATGTGCCCGTCGGCAGTGCGTCGCAGCAGCTGCTCCCGGAAGTCGTCGCCGCTCAGCTCGGTGTTCGTGGCCCGCTCCTCGAAGGCCGTCGAGGGGGGCGTTGAACTCGGAGGCGTTTCCAGCACCATGGTGGGTATGCTGGCCCGGGCGCTGCTGCTCCGCCCTCCATTGGCATTGTTGTTCTGCTGGCTGTACTTCTGCATCTCCGCATTCAGGGCCAGCAGCGGCAGAGCACTCTGACGACTGGCGGCGGAGTGGCCAGCTCCTGCCGCCGCCGCTACCACCATTAGGCCGCCGGGCGTCTTCAGGCCATCCAGCAGGCTGGATATGGTCATCACGGCCACGCCCTTGGGCGGGGCCATCTCCTGGATGCGCTGCAGCTGCATGCTCAGCTGCCGGATCTCCTCGAGGGCCTCCTGGTCGGACAGCTTGTTTTCTGGGGGGTAAAAAATTAAAAAAGAAATATTAAAAAATATATTGTAATAAATTTCAGCAATCTTTAGTATTTTCAATTATTGTATTTAAGTGAGGAGTAATAATTTTTGTATTTCTGCAGCACAGAAATCCCTAACAGCAGCTAAAATCTTACAGCTCGTATTCTGGGCGGCGAAATATTAAAAAACAAATATTTAAAATTATATTGTAACACCTATCGATAATATATTAGTTTTCAATTTATATTAAAAAATATATATAAATGAAAAAGTTTGTATTTTTATTACAAGGAAGAGGCTATCTTACTGTTTATAGATTTTAAAATATTGTACTTAAGGGTGGACTAACAATATTTTTATTTCTGTAGCCCAGAAATCCCTAACAGCAGCTAAAATCTTACAGCTTGTTTTCTGGGCTGTAAAATATTAAAAAACAAATATTTAAAATATATTGTAACAAATTTCACCATTTCGCCTCTTTTCTTATTGCTTGCTTTCGATCTTTCGTTTACCGTACCGATCGTTCTTAACACCTATCGATAATACATTAGCTTACAATATATATTAAACAAATATTTAAAAGGAAAAGCCTGCATTTTATTTATAAGAAAAAGGCTATCTTAATGTTTATAGATTTTAAAATATTGTACTTAAAGATTTAGTAAAAATATTTGCATTTCTGCAGCCCAGAAATCCCTAACAGCAGCTAAAATCTTACCTAAAAGTTGAACTATACAATTCCTTTCACGCAAATACCTGTTTTTAGTTTTGTTTTGTTTAAATGAATGGGTTAACTAAATGTGGCTACAAAATCCTAGGGAAATACGATCCTTTTTTGCCAGCTAAACTCCACTGAAAAGCATCGTTTTCGCGCTGCCTGTTTTCCGCTGGCAACTTTTGCACTAAAAAAGTTGCCCGTCCGTGTCAAAAGTTTCGCACATTCCCCCAGCTCCCAGCTCCTGTTCCAGCCTTAAAAAAGGACCTCGAATTTAAATGCGTAATGTTTGTACCCTCTGTGGCTGTGAAAGTTGGACCCTGTTTTGTGGCTTTCGCCTCAGAATTCAGACTTCAGACTTGAGACTTCAGGCGGAATGATAAATGGCCGTTCAATTCGGCTGAAAGCCTGTCGGTATGATTTAAGCCACGTCCACTCTCTGGCTATCAACTTGCGAAATAATAAGGAGAAAAACAAATAAATTTACAATGAAAAATCGCACACTGAGGGGATAGAAACATGATTTCTTTCAAGTCGCAGTTCGTGGCAGAAAAGGACCCCTTTCCGGGCAGTGTATTAGCAGGACCAAGCTTTCTTCCTGTTGTCCGTTGAATTTAGATTTATGGCTGTGAAATTAAGCGAGCGGAGAGTCGACAGTGGCCAGAATTGAATTTATTATGTGTGCCCCTCTTAGTATGCAACACAATATTCCTTTTGCGCTCGCTTTTGCAAAATATTTCAAATTCGCCACACAGATACAAATCGGCATGCGTGTGTGTGTGTGTGTGTGCTGAGTGTTTGCTACTTTGTGATTGTTCAATTTAAATATGCAAATTGAGAGCCGCTTAAAAACTGGCCCAGCAAAAAGATACCCAGCGACAAGGACGCGCCTAGCACAAAAAATGTAAATTTAACGCACAATTTACGCAGCCACAAAAACGCGCTACGCTTTTTTGTATTTTAAAATAGAAATACGAGTAATAAAAAAAATTAAATAAAAACCGAGCGAGAGCCTATAAAGCATTAAAACATAAAGCGTCGCTCTCGCCCGCCATAAACTTTCGCGGGGCGAGGCGGAAAATTAAAAAGGTTCGCCCTGCAACGCGAATAGAAAACATCGCGATAACAATGGCTACCAGGCAGGCTATAGGCAGGATGGTAAAGGCAAAAAAGGAGCCACCTCTCACTGGTTCGAGCCAATGGCATTGGCCATAATGCTGGAAATTACCTCCTTTCGAAATGGAGCTTTTCATACCTAATTTTACGTGAACGTTTTCCCTTAAAAAAGAGACTGCAATTATTTTTTTCGGCATGAGATAACGTTATTTACAGGAAATATAATTTAAAAAATGATTAAGACCTGTGTTTTATCATTTTTAAATAAATATTTCAGAGCTTTTGAGTTAAGATTTATGAAGTTTAAGTGAGAGGGAGAGATTTCAAATTGTTGTTTACTAAGAAAAACTTTAATTAGTAACTATTTAATTTAGAAATTTAATTTATTTTTTTTTCTAACATATATTGGTTTTTAATTAATTCTAGAATTGAAGAGTCAAGATTTTTGTATTTCTATGTACCTGTAGAGGTTTCACCTTAAGAGAGAGGCCTTCAAGTAATATTTTTACTATGTAAAAACTTTATTTACAGTAAATATTAGTTTGAAAATTAGTAAATACCATTTTTACAGAAATCTCGAGCTTTGCAGTTACGATTTATATAGTTTTACCCTTTCTAGGCCTTTAAACTGCCCTTAAATAGTATGAATATTTAGTTACCTATATTTATAAATTAATTAACCCAAAGTACAAGCTTTGATCCTTTAAGATTCCTTCAATTAAGTGAAGGACAAGTTGAGTTATTCCCTCTTTGTGATTAAGACATTTCCCCAGCTTATCACAAATTGGTTTAGCATTTCTGTGTACACATTTGCCTTCAGCCAATATCATATTCTCTTTCAAGTCCTTGTTTCGATATAATTTATTACCAACTACATACAACGGAGAGAATATTTTGCGGCACATGGCAAAGGAAGCGGAAGCGGAAGCAGAAACTTTGAGCAATTAGCGCCCAGTCAAAATGTGATACTTGAAGCCAGCTTCGGTTTTGGAATTCTAATCAAAATTGATTGGCCCAACGGTTGCCGTGGCATCTGCGTGAATCTGTAGTTCAATTACAGGACGCGGCGCCACTTTAAAGGCAACCCCGACCACCGCCAGGACCCACGCTCATGCCCAATGTTATCCGAATTCCTTGGAGGGCCACAGGGCCAAAGGGCACCACCACCGACACCCACCTGACTCCGCCGGGGCTTTGGTCTATTTCGGATCCTCCGGGCAGCTCGCATAGTTGTTTATTCATCAAGGCCAGCGAAGCGATAAACAAATATGGCGTCGGCGGCAACTTGGCGGAAGTTTGTGCTTTGTAGCAGCTTCCTGCCGTGAAAGCACCCACACACGCTCCCCTTAACCGCAGCCAAGATTGTTTTGGAGCACATAAATCAGCATCCGGGCCTGTCAGGCAGATAGGAGGCTGCCATCCGCGGCTCATGTCTAGACAGCGGCGATAAGCGACTGCCGCCGCCTGTTCCGCTCATTTTTTAATTTGCCAAATAATACGCCATAAATAAAAGTCACAGCGGCAAAGAGGACTTAATCGACACGTGCACTGGGAAAAATGTGGGAATTTCTTAGTGAAATTGAAGCAAGAGTAGAGGTTTTTTCGAGTTTTCAGTGTAAAGTTTGCAATTTAATTAAAATTTTAACAAGGTTTTAACTAACTTCAGGAAACTTTAATAATAAGACAAGATTTAAGAAGTTCTAAGTTTAATAAGTTAGTTTTCAGGAATATTTGCCATCATTATATTATATTTTCATAGTGTTAAGCATTTAGCATTTAGCATTCTGTAAAACATTTAGCATTTAGCCTTCTGTAAAACATTTAGCATTTAGCATTCTGTAAAACATTTAGCATTATGTTAAGATTCCGCCGAAATGAAATGAAATTAGGATTTAGTAAAGAGGAAGGCAAACGGTCACACTACGATTACAAGAACGAAACCAAACGCATTTAAAAGTAAAACCTAAAAGAGAAATCCATAAAATAAATAGGAATCTACATTTAAACCAAAATAAAAGATTTATATTATCCAACTAAAATATTTAAAAAATAAATCAAGAGCCTTAAGAACCCTGAGAACCCTAAGATTCCCTACAACCTCCGTCAGGAGCTTCCCTTATCCCGCCCTCTACAGATCATTTGTCAAGTGGACACTCTCGTTTGTCATAAACGTCGATTCGCTGCAGACCATTAGGACAAATGGAGGCAATTGCCCGTTTTCGCTATCACTAGAGGAGCACGAGCACTCCGCTCCCCAGTCGCCACTCACCTGCTGACGTTGTGCCCGCCACCGGGACCGTGGAGGTGGTCACCGAACTGGGATTCGCAAAGGTGCGCACTTGAGGACGAAAATTGAATTTGGCCCCCGATGCCTTGGTGCCCAGGCCGATGTTCTCCTGGTGCGACTTCCCGCTCCGCAGCACGATGTACACCTGTGTCAAAGGCAAAGGCGAAAAGAGGAAAAGGGAAATCATCATCACATCTCTCTGGGATCTGGGCATGGGAGGAGGACACACTTACCTTGCTGCCAAAGATTAGGGCCAGCAGCAGGGTCACCGTCAACTGGGTGTGGCAGAAGAAGATTATGTACAGCAAATCCGGATTGGCGGGCGACTGCAGAAAGAGCCTGGAAATTAGAGGAGGGAATCGTAGAGATAATTAATAGAGAAATCTAGAGAACCATTTCCTGTCTGAAATATTATTTACGCCTGCATTTTCCAGAGAATTTTCCAACTTGTGGCTTTTGAAATTACACTTAATGCTTCAGTGGGTCTACGAGCGGTAGTTTCCTTGGAATCATATTTTTGGTCAAAAGTGAGTTTGGCTAACCAAAAAATAATTTTGTTATTTTCAGAAAAGCAATTTTTTTCAAGGAAAAGACTGACATATAAAAAAAATGTAAGGAAATATTTTTAAGGGCTTTAAAAAGGTGAAACTGCATAAAGAATTTAACTCTGAATACCTTTTAATAAAAAAACCTAATTTTAATATTAAAAAATACATAAGAAGAGACTTTATTCTTTTTTAAATTTCAGAAATTGGGCATGCTGTTTCTGAAATGTATTTACATGTGCATTTTCCAGTGAATTTTCCAACTTGTGGCTTTTAAAATTACACTTAATGCTTCACTTGTTCTACTAGGGCAAGGTTTCTTGGAATCAGAAATATTTGTAGAATATTTGTGGTCAAAAGTGAGTTTGGCTAACCAAAAAATATTTTTGTCATTTTCAGAAAAGCAGTATTTATTCCAGGGAAAAGCTTAAATATAAATAACATTTAAGGAAATATTTTTAAGGGCTTGAAAAAGGTGAAACTACATAACGAATTTAACTCTGAATACTATTTAATAAAATAACTTAATTTAAATATTAAAAAAATACAATTACAGACTATATTAGAGGCTGATACAGACCTCTCTTAAGACATTTTTAAACAGAACAAAAGACAAAATTATATAATTTCTGCTCGTATAATTCCACAAAGTATCAAGAGCTTTCAAAAACCCCCTCAAATTCCCCTACTTACATGGACACATTGAGGAAGCAGGTGAGCAGGAACTCATTGTAGATGGCCATCGATATGAAGCGGCTCTCGTTGAACTCCGAGGGGGCCTTCCTCACCATGATGCACAGCCGAACGCCCCAGGCCAGGAACAGGACCTCCACTGCAAAGAGAGGGAAGGAAAAAACAAGCCGGGGATTAGTTCCTTTTGAGCACTTTGCCGGCTGCCGCAGCTTCACTTTGATGTTGAATTAACAAACTCGTGGTAATTACATTATGATTAAGTATCCCTGTCAGTTGGCCAAAAAAAAAAAAAAATACTATTTTGGCAGCTTCACTTTACTTTCATGGCTGCGGCATACATTCATTTTTCCGGCACTTTTGGCAGCGAAATGAAAATGCATGTTGCCCGGGGCCAAATATTATGTTTTCCCCCTTTTATTAGGGAAATGTTCAGACATGCAATTATAAATGTAATACGCGCTGCGCTCAAAGTCAAATGAAGTTATTTGGCAGCGAAAGTGCGTGATGAATGGCGATAATTGTTCTGCAGATAGAAGGACTCGCAGGAGCAGGAGCACTCGCACTCGCGATTCCCTCAACTTTTTTAATTAAGCGAGCTAGCAAGTGGAACGCGCAGCGATTCCTCGCAAAAGGCCACTCTCTCCCGTTGCTCGAACACAGCTTTTGGCACGGACAGAAAATGGCAGAAAATATCCTTCAGTTCCGTATGGATAAGGACCCACCACAGAGGTGTTTTGTGAAAATTTAAAGGAGTTTTAAGGTTAGTTTTTGGTAGATATAATGATACTATAATAGTTACCATAACTATATTTCTTAATTATAATTTTTGATTCGATATTAAAGGTAAAAAAATCACAATTTAAAGGTTCACCCTAAGACACAGAATAGCTTCTAGACCAAAAAAAAGGGAAAACCTATTGGTGAAAACTACTTGAAGCAGCAGGTGTTCCTTCTCCAACGCCTTATGCTCTCTTGGTTGGCTTCACTTTTGCATTCCGCCTTTTTCTGCTTCGAAATTCATATTTCCCAGCCAACAAGGCGTATACGTAACGTGGGCATTGTAGTTCGGAATGCTTTATTCCATTTTTGTTTGCCTTTGGAGCTCCGGGGTGGCCTTGAATTAGGGTTAACCTCCTCCTTCTCCCACTTACTCGATGTGAATGTGTAGTCCCACCAGTCCGTTTTGCAGAGAAACGCCTTCAGGTCATCGGCAGTGCGGCCCACGACGACGTCTGGCGGCGAGACGAGTGTCCTGACCAGCAGGCAGGTGCCAATGGCCCCGCAGATGATGCCCAGACGCTTGAGCAGGGCGGCATCTGTGATTTTCACAGCCTTGGCGGAGCGGACACGGAAAATTACCGATATCCTGCAGGGGGAGAAATCAACGAAATTACAGGTATTACCGGTTATTAAGGGGTTGACTATGTCCTACCGCCAGGTCTTGAGCATCAGAGCTCCGTAGGTCAGGGAGAAGCCTATTTCACGCAGCCAAATGCGGGCGGTGCAGGTGTAGAGGTTCGGATTCGGATACATCACAATGTTCTGGAAGGATATAAAATATATTAAATGGAATATAATGTAAAAAATAAATATAAATTTAAACTCAGTCTCTACTGGATTTTTTAAATATAAAAAGAGGTTTATTTGCTTGCTAGAATTCCATTTTTCAAAATTATTTTCATGTTCTTTTCTTTTAAAGTAAGGTAAGAAAGAAAATAAAATATATTTAATGAAATCTAATGTAAAGTAATGAATATAAATTTAAGCGCAGTCTCTACTGGTTTACTCTTCAAGAGAGAAAATAAAATATATGTAATGGAATATAATGTAAAATATAAATACAAATTTAAGCACAGTTTCTACTGGATTTTTTTAAATTAGATACATTTTTTTGCTCTGAATTCCATTGTTCAATTTTATTTTCCACAATTTCCTGTTCTTTTCTTTTTAAGTAAGGTTTCTCTTGAAGAGATAAAATAAAATATATTAAATGGAATTTAAAGTAAAATATAAATATAAATTTGAACATCCATTTCTAATTGATTTTTTAAATATAAAAAGAGGTTTTTTTCTCGCTCTGAATTTTATTTTCCACAATATCCTGTCCTTCTCTTCTCTTCTCTAAAGTAAGAGGTTATCTTCAAGAGAAAAAATAAAATATATTAAATGGAATATTATTCAAAATATAAATATAAATTTAAGCACAGTCTCTAATTGATTTTTTAAATATAAAAAGAACTTTATATCTTTGCTCAGAATTCCATTTTTAATTTTATTTTCCACAATTTCCTGTTCTGTTCTTTTAATGTAAGGTTTCTCTTCAGTGAAAGGAATTCCCTGGAATTTCGCTTCAATATGTTTCAAGCTAAATACTTTTAAAATACCGATTCAAGCACTGTATTTATGACTCCTTCTCTGGGGAGAAATAATAGCTAATGACATGGATAATGGCAGACAATCGGGTTCAATGGAATCCCTGCGCACATGTGACAATGGGCCTCCTCCGCTTTCTTTCAAGGACAATAGGCAGGATTTGGCTTGTATTTTCGGATATTTTCTCTTCTTTCTCTTCACGCCTTGCACATATTAAAAAATCATAAGGCAAACTCTGCTGACAGCAGGACCCTCATCGTGTCGTGTCTATTGTGAGCAGAGATGATACTCATGGCGCTGCTAAATAAATCTGCCACACACATGAATATAGTACATAAATAAATCCCCCGATGTTCGATGAACTCTCGCTTAAAGTTGTTTATTTGGCCAACTCCCGAACCGGCAGCCCATTAGTTTGCATTCTCTCGTCCCGGTCTCGGTCTCGGTCTGGGGCCATAAATCAATCAAATTAAATTGTGTAGAAATTGATGGGAATTGGGTTCGAGAGCCGTGTTTGCCAAGCGGTTTGCTATCTCATTTTTCACCAAATGCAAATTGTGCGGCGATTTATGGCTTCGAATTTTGAATTTCTCCCCGGTTGAGTTGTAATAATGTTCAAACAGACAGACTCAAAATGTATCAGCTGGCAGGATGGCTCTTAATTGATTCGGCTTGCCATCGATTATGCCACTCAATTAAAGGCAAATTGCTGAAGTACAACTTTAAGACTTTAACTAAACTAAGTCCCATAAAAGGATTTCTGTTAGAGGAATTCCTGAGAGTATAGTATTTAATCCTTGAAAGTCCATCAGAAATTCAACAATAAATAAAATAGGATAAGGAGCGAATATTTACTTACCGTGCAGTAGATGAAGAAGGCGCCCAAGGCGATGACCCTCAATAAAGCAGGACTGGCGGCCCTTACCACCTGGAGGAAAAGAAAAGAAAATAAAACAAAACATTTCCAATTAGTCCTGGGACGAAAAAAGTTGAGCAAATTTAAATTGAAATCGTTTAATCCGCACAATTTCACAGGGAGCAAGGAAATCACTGCAGAACCCCGCTACAAAGTTGGACAGAGCTCACACTCACTCTCTATCTCTCTGGGCAGGATGTCGGTCGGCATGTTTAGCGCCATTTAATTAGTTTGGGCACAAACACACACAGGACATCGGGACATGGAGGGAGACACAAATGCGACAGGATCGCATTACGAATGAAAACAGTTTAGTTGGCTAGTTGCTTTGGGACGCGAGAAGCGGGCAAGTGGAACAGCAAGGGATGTGGCTGAGGATGGGGATGTGGAGGGCAGGGACATGGGGCAGACAGCACACAAATGTCAGACAGCGACAAGGGAATAGAATAACTCACTTCCTGCGCACTCAAGCTACCAGTTTCTAACACACAAGCACTGAAAAAATAATAAATAAAATTAAAATTATATTTAGAGCATAGAAATCCCAGCAAGATTTAGATAATTTTTTAATATTTTATAAAACGATATATTCTTCCTATTTTTCGATAGAATTTCCTGTGTAATTATTCCCACAGTGCAAAAAATATAATTACATTTAAATTTAAAACATAAAAATACCAGCAAGTTTTATATAATTTTTTAATATTTTATAAAACAATAAAAATAATATTTTCTGATAGAAATTATTAAGTTTTTCTAATTATTCCCTCAGTGTAGCCATATTACATCCGCATTGCAACGACAAAGTTGCGAATGGCTTTAATCCCGAGTGCCAGAGTGCCAGAGACAATTGGACGCCGCTAGCTGGATGCTTGCTCGTCCTTCTAATGAGCCACCGACCAAGTGACTGGTCAGGACCCTGCACATCCTGGCGACAGGAAGTGGGCGTGTGCAAGCTGTGCGAATGTTTGCACTTCCGTTTATGCGCGACAATATCCGCTGTCCTGTTGCCTGTCAGCAGGATGTCCTGTCCGAGCCACGTACAAAATTAACTCGATTCTAACAATGCTAAGCCGCTTAGCGGCTCAATGATGACAACAGCTTAGGTTTTGGCCGCGCCCCAGGATCAGCGGAATTTGACAGGGCAATGCACACAAAAAATTTGACAAAAATATATAAAAAATGGACAGAGAAAAGTCGAAAAACAAGCATGACGATGGACAGGTTCCGCTGGTCCATGGTCCACAAGGATAATGCCATTATAATGGCTTAACAATTTCGGTCGGGACTGTCGGTGATTTATCAGAGCTTTTAATTCCACAAACTGTGATTCGGAACTCGTGAGTGTGTGTGGGTTTTGCGAAAGCGGATTAGGATTCTCTTACCCAGAAGCAAGAGCGTGAAGTGTATTTTGGGTTTAAAACTTAAATTTAAATTAAATATTTGTTATTATTTCAAGGAAACCCCCAAAATAATACCCCTAATTTTCCGTCTTAGAAAGTCAGCGAAAAACACTGAGCTCTAGATTTTTCCAGCACGATTTCACACGGAGCGTTGAAATCCTTATGACTCCCTCCGGAGCCTCCGGAGGATGGGCGGGAACTCACCTTAACCTGCTGGTAGCGAAAGGTGAACCAGGCCGCCGGCGGCAGGAGGCCAATCACGATGCAGGCCAGCGCCAGGATGCTGGTCCGCATCGGCCAGTTGAGGGCGGCAATGCAGGGCGAGGAGTCCTCGCAGGAGTCGCATCCCTCGGCGCACGGCAGGCACTCGTACTCGCTATTGCTGTTGTACGTCGAGTTCTTGCCCTAATACATATTTAATGAGAGTAAGGCTCTTACGGCGGCCACTTGGCTTGGGCTCGGGCTTGGTCTCGGGACTTACCAGCATCAGCTTCTCGTACTCCTCCTCCAGCAGGCTGCCGTTGAAGAACTTGTGCAGCGAGACCACGTCGGGGAAGTAGAATCCCTTGCGGCACAGGCACTTGTAGGAGCCGCGCCGAAAGCCCAATCCCATGATGGCCTCGCACTGCGAAATGCGAAATTCGAGATGAAAATTAAGTGCTGACTGCGGAGTTTTTCGAGGGTCTGCACTGCGCGAAAAATGGCAACTCAAATGGGGGTTAAAATAAAGGTTAAAAATTTCAGAAGGGGAAATTTTGGCAACGTATTTTTAAGGTGTTTCTTTATAAACTGTTTTTATTATTATAAAAATATATCTTGAAGTATTTTCTCATCGAAGACAACACACCTCACTTAGGGCCTTGATTCCTTGAAACTTGGCCGTAAAGCGAGGATTTGTATAAAATATAAATTATTGTGAGGATATATTTTTAATATTTTATATTATGCTAAGCATAGAAAAACATTTTAGGCCGTAAACGGAAAATGTGATGCAATTGAAGAGGGCGTTGTACAGAAACGCCGTATAAGGGGCGGCCTTTAAACGATTTATGAGTGTATTTATAATTTATACTTTTACTATTTTAATTTATAAACTCTAAAATTTTTATTTCAAAATAATAACGGCGGATGGCTTTTAATTTTATTACTTTTCTTTTCTCGGTCCGAAACGTGTCGCTCGCCCTTTTTGCCAAAATTCAAGTGCCCGTATCTTCATTTCTTAAAATCCAGCTTAATTCTATGCCACGCGACTCTTATCGATAACATCATAACAAACTGGTCACACTAAGGCGCAATACAAAATGAAGTGTAGGTGTAGGACATAGTTATTTATTTGTTTACAATAAATTAAAATAAATTAAACTTAAAGCAACTTGAGATATCAAGGAAATTCTAAGAGATTTAAATTTAAGATTGATCGAGTATATATTATTATAGATTTTAAAAGTATATATTTCTCTGTGTACAACCACACCAAATCCTTACCATTGTGGTCCTTTGCTTGCACTTGTCCGTCCCGGCGAAGATGTTCAGTGGCCGCTTGGTGCCCGGCGTGTGGCGCTGCGGGCACTGGTCGATGTCCACGCGCCGCAAGTCAATATCGATGCCAGATGTGCCCCTGCAAGGAAGCAAAAGCAAAACACACACAGTCAGCAGAAGGCGTTAACAATTTATGTTATTAATTTGTCAGGCCAACAATCAACTGGGCGGCACTTAAGCCAAATGGTGCCATTTATAAGCCTGATTCAATAAAACCTGTGTACCGTCAGCGGCGGATATTTATGGACCCAGTCCGGGACTAAGTTCTAGAATACTCCTATTTCCTTAGAGCTCGGCGATAACAAACAATAAATTCTTACACTGATTGTGCATATGCCTGTGAGCTTCGCACAAAAAAAGGGATAAACTAACATGCGTGTTTGGTTCCGGAAAAAATAGCAGAAAATTATTTTCTTGCTGTCGCTGATGGGAATGGGAATGGCAACGGGTTGGCCTTGTCGTTTTACAAAGACATAAAGCCATGAAAAGGGTGCCCTAAGCTCCTCCTTCGTCAGCTAGTTGAAACCCAATATGCCTCCGCAAAGGGCAGCCACCCAATTACACGCATACCTAAGCAGAATCCAGCAGGCGAGTCCAGAGAGAGAGTCCTGCGGGCAGACATCTGGAGGTCCTCTCGGCCGGAACACATGTAGAATTTTACGCATAATCTCAGCCTCTTCCCTAGTCCCTTGTCCGCATTTTCACGCCTCGTCCTTTCACCATGCTTCAGCTTTCCCTATTTTTCCTGGCAGGTTTTCCTGAGGAAGTTTTGTTGTGTGCGGCATGATCCCTTCGGCAGTTGGTTTTGTGTTTGTTTGCCTTTCTCTAGTTTCTTTAGTTTTCTTAAAGCCATTTTGACGGCGCCAAACTATAGACGAAAGTATGTTTCTCTTACAGATTTTACAGTGGCTAAGTTATATAGTTTATTTGTATTTTAAATATTTTAAGATATTTTGACGAAAGGATTTTTCTCTTACAGATTTTACAGTAGCTAAGTTATCTACTCTTTTTATATTTAAAAAATTGTAAGATCTAAAACTTCTAGAGGAAGTATTTTCATAAATTATTCCATATATCTGGAGAAAAACTCCTCCTTATGAAAATATATAATTTTTAAGGGGGAAAATACTACACTTTCAAGGCACATTTCTAGTTCAATTGGAAAGATATTATATTACGTAAGAAAGATTAAAAGTTCTTAACTTCTTTAAAGACTTGCAATTTCAACCCTTCCTGTGTTATTTTTAATTAATTTAATTTAATTTTATTTATTTAAAAAACAATTAAAATTAGTTTTTAATAATAACTTAAAACTCCCTTGGAAACAATAAAATGTTTCTTTTTAACTCTTTACAGGAAATCCCCATTGCAAATTGAAATTTTTCAATAAAAAAAACGTCCTAAAATATTATTGAGGTAGGGAAGGATGTAGTGCGATTTTCATTTCGTTTTCTTCAAAGGAAAAGGAAAAAGTTCCTCTTACGCTTACGCACTTTTCGCTCTCCTTTTCAATGTCCTTGCCTGACTCCGTCGTCGGCCATAATGGGTTTGTCCCGGCGATATCCGGTGGCGGGCCTTGGATTTCGGTTAAGGAATTGAGCTCGGGACGGGTGCTCGGCTGTCAGTTAATATTGACATATCAGTTTGTATTTATTTGATTGTTTCTGACAACTTATTGATTGCGAATCGGGCAAAAGGGACTGCTACGGCTGGGAAATGCACAGCGGCCTGGGACTACTGGCTGCACAATGGCCATATTACATTATCGTAATGATTATGTTAATTCCCGGCCAGTTGATCCCAACGCCTTTATGTCCGGGACCCGAATGGCCTTTTCTTTTCGTCCTTTTCCGTCTCCGGATATGTGTTCGTATGTTATTTCTTCAATTCTTTTTCCTTATTCTATTTGCTGTGGTTTCATTTTCCCTTCTCATGTCTTTTTCCTTTTTTTTTTTTGGGCCTTTGTCCGTGTTTGTGTCGTCTCTGGCTTTGTTGTTGTTGACAGTTTTTGAAGATAATTTGTAAACGGATATTAGAAAATAAGCTGATTGGAATATATACACACTGGGACGTGTTGTGTGTGTCTTCCATATTGATTTATTAGTTTGCGCCCTAAGCCAGGCCATCCGGAGATACATAGATGCGGATGTGACAATGTTTGCCTATCACTTGATTTATATATGAAAAACGGAAGAGAGCGAAAGCTCTACCTAATGCCTACAAATGAGCCATAATCGAAGCCTGTTGAATTCCAATTAAGGCTGAAGGGAAATTTCTAATTTAATAGACTCTAGCCAAATTTCGAGTGCAATTTAAAGCAGTGCAGCAGGATGCAGGATTAGGTTAGAATGCATCTTAGCATTCCTCGCACGTGCTGCAAACACGCACTACGTGCATAAGTGAAATGCATCTGAAGGGAGCTTTGGGATTCCGGTTTTCCCTACTCCATATAATACCCGCCATATATCCGTGCACGTGCCAGCTATTTAAAATTGGCGACAGCATCAGCTTCGGTCTCCATTTGCGAGTTCATAAGGATGGGTTTAGGGCTTAGGGCTTGGGGCTGTGCTGCGTAGCCAAAATATGGCAACAACTTTATTGCAGAGTGGCAACGTAGTGGCGTGTACCATCCGAAACCCCAACCGCAGCCACCACGCATACAGTTTTGTAGCCAGCTTGTAAACAACTCATCTGCTGCGCCACATTACGTATACGCCGTGCGTGCCACAATTTTCGGTCGTGGCAGCTAATGCACGTAATCAGTTTTGTAGTTTGCACCTCGCTCGGCAAAGTGAACGGTGGCCAAAACACCCAACACAACACCCAACACCCACACACACTTCATCGGGCATATTTTGCAGGCCTCCCTACACGGTGAGGAAAATTGTGTTACTATTAAAAAAGCAGCCTCGAAATAGAGAGAAAATTCTGGTAAGTCTGGTCTGGAATTGGGTTACTTAATTCCAAAATAAAATGTAGAGAGCTCAGCTGAGAATTTATCAGTATATTTCTTACTTATTTAGCTAGAAACTAAAGGAAACCCTTAAAAAATAGAAGAATTTGGTTACTTAATTCCAAAATAAAATGTAGAGAGCTCAGTTAAGCTAGTTTAAGCTAGAAATTAAAGGGAATTTAATTATAAAACTAACTAAAAGTCTAGTTAACACTTTAATTTATTTAAATACTCTTCGAGCTTAAGCCAAAAAGTATTAAATTTGTTTTAAAATGTTTATATTCCCACATTTCAAAGTAAACCCTTTCTGAAAAATTTTTTATATTTAAAAAAAATATAAAGAAAAGTATTAAAAAAGCTACAGGAGCTGAATTGCTCTTAAATTTGTTTCATAAATTTCAAAATAAAATGTAGAGAGCTTAATTAGGTTTTTATCAGTAATTTTCCTTACTTATTTAGGCTAGAAACTATAGGAAAACTTTAAAAACAGGTTAAGTTAATTTGTAAACTAACTAAAATCTAGTTAAAATAATTATTTACTTATAGATACCTAAAATGGTGGGAAAAGGTATAAATCTTGTTTAAAAAAATGTATATTCCCTTATTTTAAAGTAAACCCATTCTGAAAAACTGTTTATAATCATAAAATAAAATTAAATAAACTCTAGGAAAACCATAAAAACAGGCTAATCTGATAATTATAATTAAACTAACTAAAAAAACCATAAAAAATGATACCTAAATATACTTGGAATTTAGGGAAAACTGTTGAACCATGATTTATAATATTTCTATACTCATATTTCTAAACAAATCCCCTTCAAAACCATTTTATTCCCATTAAGAGCACCACCTTTTCCCCCCAGTGTAGCTGTTATTTCCAAACTAATTTCAAATATGGCCCGATGACAGGCCCGAAATGGATGTCAAACCTTTTTGGAAGTTTTGGCCAAAATCAGGGCTTACAGCGAGGCCACCACATTAAAGCAAATATTTTTGGGAAATTCCAGGCTAAGCTTTTGCCTTTAATGTTCAGAGAGAGAGTGGAATTTTCAGCCTCGAGATCTGCTGGAAAATTTTACGAAATACAGCACTTTAAGCTGCTTCTGCTCGAGTACAAGAGTTATGAATATTTGTTTTTTGCCAATGCAGACTTCTCCGAATTTATGGTTTATGTATATTTGAGAGGGCCGACATGTTGCACATGCAAACTCATAATCAAGCACACATTCAGACCGCTGCAGCCCGGGCTCACAAAGGCTGGCTTATTGCCTGATATTTGAGATTTCCGCTTCCGTTTGCATCATTATGCCGGGACTGGGGCTGGGGCTCCAAGGATACGGGCAGAGTGAGCCATATTGCAGCAGGATGGATACTCGTACCATACTCGTAAGTCAAGTAAATACAATGCCGGGATTACAGTTCGCATTTACAGTCTCTGTCCGCCCCTCTCTGAGCTGCCGCTCCCCGTTTAATATTGAAACTTTGCCGGAACCCGCAGAGTTGTGAGCGCTGAGCGAAACTTAAATGAAATCAAATAAAATTATTGCCCCAGCAGGAGGCTCTGGGAGAGGTCCTTTTGCCTTCGCAGCGGGGGCCTAATGTGATTTGTGTCCTTCTCCTTGGGCCGCCGCCTTCTTGGCCAAATAATTTATAATAAAATTAACTTTAACTTAATGTGGATGCTTATTGTTTCGGCTTGGCTGGGCTTTCCCTGGCTTGGAACCTGCATATTTCATGCAATTAAGAAAAATGAGGCAGCTACACACACCGCATAGCAAATGAAATTAATTAGCCAGTTTCCGCCACGCTCCGCCTCGCTTAGCACACTCTCTCTCTGCCTCTCTGAGTTTTTTTGCTTCCGCCACAACGTAAACAAATTAATTTTGCCAACTAATGGGAAACTGATAGCAGCACATTATTAACATGAGCCGGACACGGACATCGTGCGGCATCTGGCCACCAGTTAGCAGCGCGGCGAGAGTAAACTTTCCAACAGGAGCAGGAGCTGGACTGGACTGGACCTCAACTTTGGTCATTTTTCCCCCGTCTCCGTCGTAAGCCGCTGAAACAAATGAGCTTTGTTTGACGTGGTCCTGCTGCCGGACTGGACTGCATTCTCTACCGAATATTCCACTGTTCCTGGCATCCTCCTGACCTCCTAACTGGTCTAACTGGGCAGCCCAACTCGACTGAACTAACGAACTTTTAACATTTCCACATTAATTCTGTCGGCGAACTACAGTGGTCGGAGGGGTCTCTCAATTAGGCTGCGGAAGCCACTACTAAATTGAACAGCAGAAACTTTTAAAAATATGTTTAAGGGAGCCTTAACTGTGGAGTATATGTTTTTTACCTTTTTTATAAAGAAAATTGGGATGTTTAGGAGGAAATTAAAGGTTTAGTGTAGCTAATATTAAAAGTAAATTTTAACCAAAACCTAAAAAATCTTTAATAGGCTAAATAGATAAAATATATGTTGGTCACACTTTTTAAGCAGTGGCTCTCGCTTTCGAGAGAGGATATAGAGCGCCAGAGAGAACTGCGAACGTGCAGTCTCGATTGAATTACATATGTACATATGTATGTATGTACATATTACATATTAAGTACATACATATGTACATACATATGCATATAGCAAAGACTAAAACCAATAAAAGAAGCCTTGCAGCGAAGTTTAGTCTCGATCGAATTACATACAAATGTATGTATGTACATATTACATATTATGTACCTATGTACATATGTAAGTATAAAGCAAAGACTAAAACCAAGAGAAGAAGACTTGTTAATTCAAAGCAAAAAACAGCTTAAACTAATAGAAAATAGGTTACATTTCGTTCTCTGTAATCTCCAGAGTTTCAGAAAAATCTGAGGCATTTCCTATTCCCATAAAAGCCACATTTTCCTAACGATCCACGGTGCCTTGCCTTCGCTGGGCTGGACCTAAATTTATGTTGCAACTAATTGCAGGCAGTCGGCGGCAGACAGTTGCCTTTTTCCTTTTCCCAGAAGGTCCTGCCTCCGTTTCCTTCGTATGCCTGCGTGTGAAAATTTATTGAGCGTGGAAAGTCATCGAACGCGCATAGCAAGTATGTATAGAGGCATGTGGGGAGTTTTATAATTGATTGCTTTAATTAAATTTTGAAAACGATGTCTGGCAGGCAGCCAGTCAGTCGGGGAGACCCACCTGCGGGAGAGCATCGCATGGCTTTTGTGCGTTTCGCGTGTAATTAAATTTTAAACGCTTACTTAGGCCGAAGCCAAAGCGAACTGCTTGCAATAATTACGGAAGCCATTAGGCAAGGCTTTGCCACGGCTCAGAACACCTTTACAATACCAGACATGCTCCTGTGCTGGGTGCAATTGGTTTTGTTTGCTTTGGCAGCCACATGGGCATTTCAGTGGCGGGTCGATTGGCCCCAGAGGAAATTGACCTGGTTTCAGAGGCAGTACTACCAGTCGGAATGTGAGTTCTAAGGCAAATATATATTTGATTAGCTTTTGAAAAGTAATTCCAAGCGCCAGAAAGTTTGTTTATGAGTTCAAAAAGCAAGAGGGAATTTTTAAATAAATAATACTTACTTTATAAATTTAAAATCTTCATTTATTTACTTAGAACAAACTTAAAATATATATATATATATATTTTTTAGCTTTTAAAGTGTAATTCCAAGCGCCAGAAAATGTATTTATGAGTTCCAGGAGCAAGAGGGAATTTTTTAATAATTAATACTTGCATTGTAAATTTAAAATCGTCATTTATTTACTTAGAACAAATTTAAAACTTTATAAAAAGCTTAAATAAATTCCCTCCAAAATTTCCAGGGGACCAGAGACTCCGTTTTACCACCACTCCCAGACCAGGAGCCACTCCTCAACCCTTGGAGACGCGCATAGTGTATCCTTGCTACTGCTTCAAGCCTAAAAAGGATGGCTTGGTAAAGCCTTTGGAGAGGCGAATGATAGAGCCCAAGGAGCTGTTCTTTTTAAATTAATAAGATAACTAAACTCTCTCAATATGAAAGGGGAATCAAATATAAGTAATCCCCTTGATATATAAATATATAGAATAATTTTCATACTGCAAAACTCTCTTCTTTCAGCTTTAAACATTGTTTTCGACATTAACTCAATTCTTTTGTTCTACCAATCCCCAAAGCAGACTTAATTTGACGTAGAAACAGGGATTTAAATCATATTTACGGACTTCCAGCTTACTCTCCGATGAGTTCTAATATAAAACAAACAAGATATACATCATGCAGCTCTGTGCAAAAAAAAACCCCAAACGAGTCAAGAGGGATTGCAGATGGGGCGAATAACAACAGCCACGTAATCCTGGCCAGCGCCCAACCAGGACACCAACACCGACAGCAACTCAGCCACTAAGTGAAAATAGTTTGTTGGCCAAAACGCAATCTGCTGTCTGCTGTTTGTGTCTGCCAGCCAAGTGATAATTGCGAATTATGGATGAAGTAGAGTGGAAGTGCAGACAACAACGATGACGGACCATCCACAAAAAGGACGTTTTGTCATAAATATCAAAGTGGTTTTCAATTAGCAAACTGTCATCAGGCTGAAGGTACTCAGCTTGAATTCAGGGAATCACAAAATTAAAGAATGATTTAATGGAGGAAAAGTACTTATTCAGGCCAAGAATTAATTAAATATTGTTCTCTTAAAATTATGGCTGCCGGGGGGCCACACATCAATGAAGTTCTCCTCTCTCCAAACTACATAATTGGCTGGTCGTTTTCTATTCACTTTAGAGAGAGCAACCCAACAAAATTTCAATTGGAAAAGTTCTCTAACAGCCAAGAGGGCGCTTATTTTCGGGAGCCAGTGTGAAGCGCTAGCGGCTTCGAAATGTCCCGCTTTTTGGAGCCCAGCGCTCTTCCACATTCTCTCTCTCCCTCTCTCTTCATCCGGGCTTCCAGTCCGCAAGAGCTTTCCATTCCGCTCTTCCCAACTTCTATTTAATGAAATGTAGTTAGTTCTAATGTACGACCCAGCCGATGAAGGCACATAAAGTTTATATTCAATTCATAATAAACTACTAATTTTTTCTACGTGGGATTTTGGACATCTGCATCTACGAACGTCTTATTTTGGCTAAGAATCCGACCACTCCATTTCACCCGGAAACAGAAAAACTATTTGGTAGGAAAAGGAAAAATTATTTAAAGTGAAAAAAAAAAATGGGAAAAACACACAGACAGTTAGCTGGGGGAAATGGAGATGAAAAGACAGCAGCACGTTATAAAGTTTCATAAGAATGTTGTGCTCTTTTAACGCACTCTCCTTTTGGCCCCGATGCGTGAGCGGAATTCGGTATCCTTCGGTCCGAAGTTCGATGGTGGAAAGTCCTAAAACTAAAACTCGGTCGGTGGCACATTCACATTGCACGTGCCGCACCAGAGAGCTAGCCATTCAGCTATTCAATTACTTTTCCCATTCCCATTCCCAGTCCCAGACAAAAGCCAAAAACTGCCAGTCGCTCAGTTTTCCGGCTTTTCCAGCCACCCGGCGAGTGTATGAAAAACTGAAGGAAAACTGCTCCGTTGGCACTTAGCGCGTCACTGCAGTTTTCTTACAAAATTTCCCAAGCTGCAAATTATTTATAGAATGCTCATCCGCTGGCATCCGTCATGTGCATGTATGAGCCATGTGAGGCTTTGTTATGGGAGAACACTGAGAAAATAGTGGGTGACGAAAGATATTTTAATATTCAAGATGAATTTAGACAATATTTCTTCCATTAAATCTTTCTTTAATTTAAAACATTTTTTTTTAGATTTTTACGGAGAGAGCGCAATTTCCGTCGCCAGCTGAAAAATAGCTTGTATATTGCAAAGCAAATGTATGTTCTAAGAAAAGAGGGTTTAACCAAAGACATTATAATCTTCAAGATGCAGAAAATAGCCTTCATATTGCAAAGCAAATGTATCAGCATTTGTTAGGGGAACACTAAGTAAAGAGGGTTTAGCCAAAGACATTATATCATCTTCAAGATGAGTAACTCAATAAGAATATTTTACTATTTTAAAATTGTTTCGCTCTCTCGCCAGCTGAAAAATAGCTTGCATATTGCAAATCAAATGTATTTCCGTTATGGATCTTATTGATAATTTTGGTTTACGAGATTTTTAGTCAGAATATTGTAATAATAACTCCCTAAAATGATGTTATTGATTTCTTTAGATTAAAAATTCCATTTCATATTATATATTATAATTTCTAGCAGTGCTTACTTGAAGTGATAGGTTCCATTCTCGTAGCCAAAGAACGGCACCGTGTAGGTCAGCATCCAAATGTTACCGCCACCGCAGTCGTAGTAGGGCTTGGACCATCTGCCGTCCTCGTACTTCACAGCCAGGGTGTCGTCCTCGACGCGCTCCTCGGTGCGGTTCGAGTAGAGATGAAAGGCTGCAAGGGCGAAACGGAGGGAAGGAAGAAGAGGGGTGTTCAATAGCGTCAATCCATTATGCAGAATGTAATTAGAGGACCCAGAAATCGATAAGCCTTTCAAGGCAGCCTTTCGGCAGCTCAGTCATGCAGCGAGCGCAGCCAAGGAAATGCACTGAGAGAATTTATTACATTTCTACAAAATATAGAACCCAGCAACCTGATCACATTCAAACCCGAACTGTCAAGACCCCCAACATACGACTTTCGACAAAAGTTCCCAAAAAGTAACACATCCCGGCAAGACGTGAAGAAAATTCAGTTATTTATTTTATTACAAACTTTGAAAAATTTCCTCAAATTTCCCTCAAATTTCACAACTTTGTAAATCGGTGAGAAAATGAACCCGGAACGAAACCCGAACCAAAACCCCATCCGTAGGATGGATCCCCTGGTGGAGCCCGTCTCCCCCATGCAGCGCTTGTCCTCGGCTGGCTTCCGCGATCGCCGGGCTGTGGTCGAGGCCTACCGCGGTCCTCAGGCGAATCCGGATGATGCCATGCTACCGATGCCGCCACACAACAAGGTCCAGGATTTCGGGAAGATGCTCCAGAGTCTGCAGCAGAAACTGGCCATGCCGGGTCTGTGGCAGCGCACCCTGCGTCTCCTGAAGAGGCGATTCTAGTCGCCATCATATTCATACATGGTTACCACCACAAATTGACAACAAACAACATGTTTTAAGTGTGCTCGATTTAAGGCTCTGGAAGAGTTTGCAAAAATACATAAGTTTATGAAGGTTTAAATGGCTTTCTTTTCATAAGAATTTAAGCAGAAATATTAAGGGCAGGGAAAATAATAAAAAAATAGGAAAACATTTCAGGCAGCGATGTCGGCACATGTACACTTTAAGCTTTTCGTGTTTCTGTTAGGATATTTCTGTTAAAATAGTTCTGTTAGGATATTTCTGTTAGGTTATTACTGTTAGGTTCTTTTTGTTAGGCTATTTTTCCCCCAGTGTCTCACTTAGTTTGCATTGCATTGAAAGGAATTTAAGCTGATATATTAAGAGTATTAATTAAAATTAAGGCTTCCCAAGGCTCTTAATATTTTAAAGATTATTTCCTGCAGTGTCTCACTTGAATAGCTTGCATTGCCTAAGCCAATCCTGCGACTAATGACTTTATAACTGCAAACACGCGGCCTTGGACTACTCCCTCCCTCCTTTCAGTGCTCGCTGATGAATAAACCAAAAATGACGAGGCATTAAAAACAGATCAGGAAATGCACTGGCGCCATATAAAAGCAGCCTGCCTCTTTAGAAGGACTCCATCCGAGCGGGAACAAGATGAGTAAGCTGTTCGAACGCCTGGTGCCGACGCCCCTTGACCAGCGGGTCACCTCGCTGGATGCCTGCGCCTACTTCTATCGCTTCGCCAAAGTTCTGGGCTGGATGCCGCCGGAGGAGGAGGGCTGGCCCAGGTGGATCTACTTCCTGTGGACATCGACCACGATGCTGCTGGGCGTGGTCTATCTGCCCCTCGGCCTGACCCTCACCTACGTGATGCACTTTGACCGGTTCACGCCGATGGAGTTCCTCACCTCGCTGCAGGTGGACGTCAACTGCGTGGGGAATGTGATCAAGACCTGTGTGACCTTCTCGCAGATGTGGCGGATGCGGCGGATGAACGAGCTGATTGCTCCGCTCGACAAGAACTGCCGCACTCCTCGGCAGCGCCAGATCCTGCACAATGTGGTGGCTCGGGTGAATCGCATCATCATATTCTTCATGTACATGTACTTTGCCTTTAGCAGTTTCAGCCTCTTTACCTCCATTGCGGCCGGGAAGGCTCCGTGGCAGTTGTACAATCCGTTTGTGGACTGGAAGCAGGGCACCTGGCAGCTGTGGGTGGCCTCGATGATCGAGTTCATTGTGCTCTGCATAGGGGAGTCGCAGGAGTTGCTTTCGGACACGTTTCCCATTGTGTTTATCTCCTTGTTTCGCGCACATCTGGCGATTCTCAGGGATCGCATAGAGAATCTGCGCAAGGATGAGGAGCTCAGCGAGGAGGAGAACTACGAGCAGCTGGTGGTCTGCATTCAGGATCATCGGACCATTATAGAGTGAGAATGGGTGCCCAAAAGTGGGCTATATAATGTATTAAACATAATTTGTAGTCTAGTTTTGGGCATTATTTTAAATTGATTTAAATTCTTCAAGATATGCAATGTTCCTTAAAAAGGTGACCAAAGGTAGGCTTTAAAATGTATTAAAAATAATTTGTTGCCTAGTTTTGGGCTTTATTTTAAATTGATTTAAATTCTTCAAGATTTCTTATGGAAAGTCCTTTAAAAAGGTGTCCATAAGTAGGCTATACAATTTATTACAAATCATTTGTAGCCAAGTTTGCGGCTTTATTTTAAATTGATTTAAATTCTTCAATATATATGTTTATTTTTCATATGGAATGTCCTTTAAAAAGGTGCTCAAAACTGGGCTATACAATTTTTTAAAAATATTGTGTAGCCTAGTTTTGGGCTTTATTTTAAATTGATTTAAATTTTAAGATTTCTGGTTTTTTCCCATCTTTCAGATGCTCCGAAATAATCCGACCCATGCTATCGGCCACCATCTTTGCCCAGTTCATGCTGATTGGCATCGACCTGGGCCTGGCCGGCTTCAACATCCTCTTCTTTCCCAACACCATCTGGATGATCCTCTCGAACATTGCCTTCATCCTGGCCATTTGCACCGAGAGCTTCCCGTGCTGCCTGCTCTGCGAATTCCTCCTCGAGGATTGCTCCCAGCTCACGGATGCTCTGTTCCACTCCAACTGGCTGACAGCTCCGAGGCGTTACAAATCGGCGGTTATATACTTTCTGCATCGGGCCCAGCAGCCCATTCAGTTCATGGCCGGCTCCATTTTTCCCATTTCGGTGCAGAGCAACATTGCAGTGGCCAAGTTCGCCTTCAGTATCATCACCATTGTCAATCAGATGAATCTCGGCGAGAAGTTCAAGCAGAATATGGACATGGGAGACCAGGATCCATGAGGGGGTGGAGGGGAGAAGTTTTAAAAACAAATATTTGCACGACGACACTTTATGTAGCCAGTGCTTGCACACTCACTAAACTTGCACGTTCAAGTGTGTACACACTTGCAGAGTTCAAGCATCTGTCCGTCAGGGGCGTGTTGGAGGAGTAGTTTGGGTGAAAAATGTAATAAAATGTTTGAACAAAATATTCTAAATTGTTTCTGATGAAAAAGTAATCATTTAAGCTTAATAGAACCATAAGCTAGCTTCTGTTTAATCGTTACTATTTAATAAATATTAATTTAAATATAGATTTCACACAATAATTTAATAAAAGTTAATATACTTTGATATAAACTGTTATATCAGTACATTTTGCAAATTTCCCTATAAATCAAACGTTTTTCTCTCTGTTAACAAAATATTCTAAATTGAAGAGGGAGTTTATGATGAAAAAAATAATTATTTAAGCTTAAGAGATCAAAAATCATGCAATTATTTAATTATTGTTATTTAATAAGGCCATATTTTCATAGGTTTTATACTTTAAAGCTTGTTAAATCAATCAATTTACTAATTTTATTAAGATTCGAAAGGTTTGCTCTCTTTTAACAAAATATTCTAGATTGTAGAGAGAATTTCTGATGAAAAAAGTAATCATTTAAGCTTAAGAGAACAAAAATCATGCCTCTATTTAATTATTATTATTTAACAATGCCATATTTTCTTACATTTTATACTTTAAGCCTTGTTATTTCAATCAATTTCCCTATAGTTTGAAAGTTTTTCTCACTTTTAACGCCCTGATTGAGTTATTAGCAAAATCCATTTAACAATTAATCGT
Source organism: Drosophila lacteicornis (assembly GCA_008044355.1). NCBI lineage: Eukaryota > Metazoa > Arthropoda > Insecta > Diptera > Drosophilidae > Drosophila > Drosophila lacteicornis. Next base: position 137,494 of record VNKF01013114.1, read on the forward strand.
ATAATTGACAGTTGACAGGCCTGCCTGCCTGCGCCTCAATAATAAATCCCGGTTCGCACCTTTACCTCTTGACTGGTGACCGGAACCGGTGGTTAACTCTAATTACAGGCCACAAAGCGATGGGGCGTGTCCTGGCCCAGGACCCAGGAAATCGAGCAGCTGTCCAATTATCGAGGGTATATAAAGACCTGACACCTGCCTTAGTCGGTCGAAGGTATTAGTGGCCATGGTGCTGTTCCGGCTTATTCATCCGGCGCCGCTGGAGGAAAAGGTGCAGTCCCGCGAGGGAAACATTTACCTGTACCGGGCCATGTGGCTCATAGGGTGGACACCGCCCAAGGAGGGTGTCCTGCGGTACGTGTACCTCTTCTGGACCTGCGTGCCCTTCGCCTTTGGGGTGTTCTACCTGCCCGTGGGCTTCATCATTAGCTACGTGAACGAGTTCAAGAACTTCACGCCTGGGGAGTTCCTCACCTCGCTGCAGGTGTGCATCAATGTGTATGGGGCTTCGGTGAAGTCCACGATCACGTACATATTCCTCTGGCGGCTGAGGAAGACGGAGATGCTGCTGGACAACCTGGACAGGAGGCTGCAGAGCGACAGCGACCGGAAGAAGATCCACGAGATGGTGGCCCGCTGCAACTATGCTTTTTTGATCTACAGTTTTATATACTGCGGCTATGCGGGATCCACCTTCCTGTCGTATGCTTTGAGTGGTCGTCCCCCGTGGTCCGTGTATAATCCTTTTGTGGACTGGCGCGATGGCCTGGGCAGCCTGTGGATCCAGGCCATCTTCGAGTACATAACCATGTCTTTTGCCGTGCTGCAGGACCAGCTGTCCGACACCTATCCCCTGATGTTCACCATTATCTTTCGGGCGCACATGGATGTGCTCAAGGATCACGTAAGGAATCTGCGCATGGATCCGGAACGCAGCGAGGCGGATAACTACCAGGACTTGGTGAACTGTGTCGTTGATCACAAGATGATTCTAAGGTGGGGTTTCTATATTTACTAAATTAGTTAGGTTTAATTATTGCTTAATTCCCAGATGCTGCGACATGATCCGCCCCATGATATCCCGCACCATCTTCGTGCAGTTCCTGCTGATTGGCTCCGTCCTCGGTCTGACCCTCATCAATGTGTTCTTCTTCTCGAACTTCTGGAAGGGCGTGGCCTCCTTCCTGTTCGTCATCACCATCCTGCTGCAGACATTCCCCTTCTGCTACACCTGCAACCTCCTGCTGGACGACGCCCAGGACCTGGCCAACGAGATATTCCAGTCCAACTGGGTGGACGCAGAGCCTCGGTACAAGGCCACCCTGGTCCACTTCATGCACCACGTCCAGCAGCCCATCATATTCATTGCCGGCGGCATATTTCCTATCTCCATGAACAGTAACATCAGCGTGAGTCGGGGATTTCTCACATACTGGAGCTTCCTCTCATCCTTAACCACTTTTCTTTTTTTAGGTGGCCAAGTTTGCTTTCAGCATCATCACAATAGTGCGGCAAATGAATCTGGCCGACCAGTTCCAGTAGGATTAGCCTCGGTTCCGTCTCGCCAAAAATTATTTCGAATTATCCTGCAACAAGGACTGCGATTCTTTATGTCCGTGATTTGCATAAAATTTCGTATATGTTGCTGCTTATCTCATAAGATTTTGCCTGATTTAGTTGGTAAATGGTAATGGCGTCGGCAAAGGATGTGAGAGTCTGACTGAATTTGCAAATTGTGTTAACAGACGGAAATTACAACGACTCGGCCGAAGGCTCAGAAAATATTTCCTCGAGGAAGAGAAGGAGCAGGAGCAACCACAGGAAGTACATATAACCGTTTACATATTGTATGCGATTTTTATTTAAATTTTATGTTAAACACGTGACTTGTAACCAGCGAAAAGGCGGTGGAGGAATATAATAATATAAAACGGATCGCCCAGTGTGCCTAGGGAGCTGGAAAAATGGAGACTGGGAGACTGGGAGCTGGTAGCTGGGTGCTGGGGGAGAAAGCAAATATTATGACATATTTTTGCGGTTTACTTGCCGCACACGCGTCCTCATATATGAGTATGAGTACCGCCCCCATTCTTGCAGCAGTTTGAGGACGAGTACATAAACATGTAAAGTGGTTAGAAGGAGCCCAGATAGATGGACACTGATATATGATTGTGCTATCCGTTTGCCAATGTATACAAGGATATGACAATAGCAAAGAAGAAAAAAAATAATAGAGAGTTCGTTTCCCCCTTTGTCATCTGTATCTTGGTCAATCGAAGCCTTAGTCAAATAGAGAAAAACTCATATTTGAATGGCAATTTAATTTAATTTCATGTTATTTCAAGTGAATAAGTATATATATATTTGTAAACGATTTTTCTATGATATTTCTGAAGCTTAGGTATAGTTAAACTAAGCTAAAAGGCAGGTTAAGTCTCTTGTATGAGGGAATAAATATAATATTTATTTAACAGAAACATTACTAAATTTTTAACTAACTTTAACACTTTTTAAAAGCATTTTAATAACAGTTTAATTAAGCATATTATATATTTTCATTAATAACCAATAATATGTATTTTTAGGGTTTAATTATTGTAATTCCTGTAGAAGTGAACAGTTTAACTAAGCACTTTATGTATTTTAATTAATAAAAAATACAAATAAATGTACTTTTAATTATAGTAATTCCCCTAGAAGTCAACAGTTTATTTAAGCATTTTAAATATTTTATTTAATAAACAATACAAACAAATTTACTTTATTTATTCAACAGAAACATTCCTGAACTTTTAACTAACTTAATCACCTTTTCAGGACACTTTAATAATAGTTTAATAAATCATTTTATGTATTTTAATTAATAAACAATACAAATAAATATACTTTAATTAAATTGTAATTCCCCTAGAAGTGAACAAAATATAAATTCAAATTACAAAATGAATAAAATTTTAATTTCAATGCATATTACAATTAATAAAAAATTCAAATAAGTATTCATTATAACAATTACTCTAGAAGTAAGCAGTTTAATTAAGCATTTTATGTATCTTAATTAACAAAACAAAATAAATAAATATACTTTTAATTAAAATCCTCTAAAAGTACAAAAAACATAAATTCAAATTACAGAGTGAATACAATTTTAATTTCAATGGATGGACGCCCTTTTATTTCCTTTTATGTCCCTCTAAACCGTTCAATCCCAGACCCATTTAGCCACAAAAGCCCAGCGATTTCCTCAAAGCCCCCCCGCCGCCGCCTGTATAAGCAATTAGGCCAAATTATTATATATATTGAGTGCACTTAAATCGACATTATTAATCATTTTTTGAATATTACAACCAATAAACCGAAAAGGCTATTAAATGCACTCGCTTTTGCATTGATTGCTCCATTTGGCTTCGACTGGCGGCGGCGGCGAGTGGCAAAAAATATTATTAATTATGCCATGAAAAGGTAATCACTCCGCGAATTGGCTTTTTCGGCAAATAAAAGACACAACATTTGCATTGTTCACCGCAAACATATAATCAAATTAATTGCGCATGAATTGGCCGCAAATTGGTTGTGGTGTGAAAAGTGTTCGGCGCTGTTTCGCTGTTTAAAATGTCCTTGCGAAAAACGAAAAGTGTGGCAAATTTAATAAGCCCGCGTTGACTGCAGTTAAAGCGATTTACGAGCTGACGGAGGAAACTCTGGCTGGAAAGTTCGGGGAAAGTTTCCGAGGCAGGGCAAACTTTAAGGCTGAGTGCAAATATGCAAATGCAGTTTCGGTTTCGGCACGTCGTAAATCATAGTTCGCCGGGGCTTACAGGCTTACAGGAGCTTCCTGGCCAGTAGATAAATGACTGCATGTCAAACACGGAACCGCTTTCGCTTATTGTTTGAGCCACAAATATAATTTGGCAAGTTCCCTCCCTCACCCTTTTTTTAGCCTTCTTTTCAATTTGGCGGCCGTGGCAAAAGGGACCTTTATCTATGGCAAATAGTTGGCTACCAGCCTGCAATCAGCTCTTGGTCCGCCCAAAAACGCTATTAGTATGCATGGGCGTCCAGTCCTCATTCGGCCCCCCTCAGCAGCTTGTTTGTTTTCGATTCCATTTGTTTTCCCTCAGCTTGTCGCGGTGCCGAGTGTGTGTGGGTGAGTGGTGAGTGTCGCAGCCAAAGTCACAGAGAGCACAATCGAACGCGGCGTATACGTAATACGGCAGTGTGGCAGCACGGCTGTATATTACGTATACGTACTGCGCACATTTTTCAACAACGGCATCTCATGCAATTTCCCTCATGCAATTTGCAGGCACAGAGCCTGCGGCCGGGGTCCGGTTTTTCGGCTGCGGATGCGGATACGGATATGGTACGGTTCGGTGGGTAATGGGTCCGGACCGGGCGAGGGCGTTGTCACACTGGGAGAACTAAGGGTATTTTATGGGAATATTCAGTATTCTTTGTGGGATTAAACTTTAATTTTTACTAATAAGTAATAATAAGCCAGAAAGCCTATTAACATCCCTGGAAAAATCTCTGATACTTAAAAAAAAAAAAAAAAAAATTAAATTGGGTAATAAGGCTATTCAGAGTAATAAGCTTCGGTCACACTAGCTACGTCCTCAGACACGCGATGCTTAGGAACACTTTTCGCGTGTCTGAGTACGTAGTTAGAGTTAGAGGCACTCTCCTTCCATAGAGCGATGATCACACTGGTCGATAAGTGGCTCTTTCAAGAAAGTTAAGCTACGTACTCAGACACGCGAAAAGTGTTCCTAAGCAGTGCGATAGAGTGAGAGGGTGACTATTGACCTCTCGTTTTGACTCAATGCTGAGGAAAATTTTTCTCTCTTTAGAGAGAAGGATAGATGATCTCTCACGATGCGCTCCATCGTTTAACTAGTGTGACCAACTTTCGTTATTTTGAAAATATTTTTTAAAATAGAATACAATTTGTTTGCTACACTACGAAGATGAATTTATAACTAGAATACTCGTTTATCTATATAGAATGTTTACCAAACATTTTTAAATAAATAATTTTAAGTAACCAATATTTCTCTCCGTGTAAATGCCGTGGGAAATGCCGAAAAAGCCCATGTTCCGCGTTTAGTATTAGTTGTAGGCTGGCAAACAAATAATTTAATTTTTAATTTTAATTTTAATTTTTTTTAATTTTAAATAAATTAATGCAAGAACTTAAATTTAAAGGGCAACAGAACACCCGGAAGAAGGACCGGCCGAGCAGTAAGTCTACCCGAAGGGGAGTCTTGCATAAAATTAGCTTACACGCATCACTGTCAGATGTACGGACATTTGAATGGATTAGGTGCTCGCCGGAGCAAACGGAACTCGGCTAATTACGAACGGAATTGGTAAATTGGCACCGGGGCCAGGTAATTTCCATTTAAAGTGGAGTTCGCCCTAGTTAAAGGCCAAGGGTCCCAGGGATCCCTATCCGTTTATTTATTAATGCTTAATTGTGGCCCTGTCAGGGGGACATTTTCGGGGGCCCATGATAAAGCTGAAAGCTGGCTAAAATATGCGACTCTCTTTCGCAATTAGGCCGGGACCCTCGAACCATGATTTCTTCTGTCGTCTGGCCGGGTGACTAATGAAGTCACAGATTAAAGCTTCCAAAAATAAATATTCAGACAGTTGGAGGGCAAATTATAGCAGCGAAGATGTACTTGATGTTAGATAAATATGGAGATTTTATGGCAACATCTAAAAGGACTAATTATATTTTGTTAATAAGAAAATAAATAATTATAGTAAGGGTAGGTAGAGTAGAATATTAATAAGGAGGAATCCCTAATTATAAATTTATTTCTTTATTAGGATTATTAGTAAGAGTTATAATAATTAACAAATTATCTTGCAGAAAATATATATATTTTTAATTACTGTACAACTCTCTACCCTCTCAGCGCTATTATTTTGTCTGCCACTGTAGCTATATGCCCTGCTATCGGGGTGCCATAAATAAGGGAGAGCCCGCTGCTTACCCCCAGCCTGGAAATAAATCAAGGACATTCCCAAATCCCAAACTCCCGATACTTACACTTGAGATACTGCTCGTTGCGGGCTATCACCTTCTCGGCGTTCTTGCGGGCCAGGAAGAACCACTCGGAGGTGTTGCCCAGATAGTGATACTCCATGGCCAGATCCTTGGCGAAGACCGCTCCCAGATTCGGCGGCGGCAGGCGGTAGGCGAAGGGACAGAAGAGGCCCGGCTGGGCGGGATGCTCGTTCCAGTCGAAGCAATTTCCGGCCGCGAATATATCATCGTCGAACTCCACCATGGACAGGACGGAGGCGTGCAGCAGGTTGACATCCTCCTGCACCGAGCGGCCGGTGGTCTTGAAGATTCTGCCGAGAGACAACAAAAAAAGGCATACATCGGATATTAGTTGCAGGACCTTGCAAAAAAAGCAGAAATTTCAATTGAATTTATGGCGCTGGGCCGGCCAGGAAATTGCATTTAAAATGAATGAAGGATGAAGGGTTTTTTGGGAGTACTTCAGTTTATATACCCTTACCAAAAATAATATGGGTTATATTTGAAGGAAAATAAAGGGGAAAATTACTTATTAATTTAATGAGATTTTAGGTAACTCAAAAATATATTTTTAAATATTTTATATGACTCAATTTATTCAAGGAAAATTATTTAAAGGATTAATGAGATTTCAAGTAACTCAAAAATATATTTTAAACTAATGTATATTGCTTAATTTGAATAAATATTCAAGGGAAAATACTTAAAAGTTTAATGAGATTTTAGGTGTCTCACAAATATATTTTTAAATATTTCGTATGGCTTTATATGCTCAGTGAACTTTCTAATAGGCTTCCTTAACCAATATCCTTATTATGTAAGTGACACAAATTTCCTGCTTAACCCCAAAGTGGCCACACCCCTTTTTTTGTGGCAGGGCATGTACATGTAATAAAATATAATAAGTTTGCATCCAACTCAAGCAGAGCCCCGAAAGTGGCTCAGTGGACCAGGCTTCCTTTCAGTCATTTTTATTTTTATAACCCAGAAAGGGAAAAACGGGGGCCACAAGTGCATACTTATAGGCGCGGCGCATTCAAGCCGCCTCAAACTGTGCTCAAGTGCGCTCCTGGCTTTCCATTGTCTGGCAACCCGGGGCCAGGATGCCAGTCCTCGTTCTCGTCCTGGCAAACGAGTAAATGAGAAAATTACATTGAAGATTTCAGCCGAGAGGGAGATGGGGGAAATTACCACCTTGTTCCTGTCTGTGCAATATTAATTAAATTGTTGCTTTAGCAGGGGGAGCGGAGGTACAGGCTTTGGCTTCAATTTCATTTTCCAATACATTAGCCAGGAGCAGCATCTGAGGCTGGAGGCAGGACTTTCTTGCGACTCTCTCATGTGACGCGCTCGCTAATTGGGCGTGGCTCATTAATTCGCTGGCGGGCCTCATTTGTAAATGTCAACGGCATTTTGTCAGCGACAGCAGCCCGGGGAAGGGCTAACACCATCCCAATCCCCAATCGGGAGCCAAACCAAATCCATGCGAGTGTCCAAGGCCGAGTGTCAGGGCTCAAAAGTCGCCTAATGATGATGATGACGCCGCCATCCGCCATCGTCGACATTGTTCGCCGGCGATAATGCTGACTTAGCTGGGAGCCCGACATGGAGTTGACAGCCGCCTTTTTTTCCACCATTATTTATGGGCCGCCACTAAGATTTTTATGGGGAATGGCCCAGTGATGAGTGCAAATATATCTCTCGTTTGCAGGATGCATACTTTGGCATTTACACAGGGGAAATAAGTAACTTTAAAATGTTCTAAGAGTTCAGTAATCACTATTTGATTTTTTGCATTTAGACTTTCACACTTTTCAACTCTTTTTTAATTATTTAGCACAACATTTAGCATTTGAAATTCCCTCTTTTGAGCGAAACCTATCGGAAACTTTTCTCTTGCTATTTGGCTAGCGGAATTAGATTCGCAAGATCAGTAATTAATTATTTTTAAATACAATGTGTAAATGTAAATGGTAATAAAAGGGACCAAGGGGAAAATTTATGAAATCAACGAGGGAAATCCATGTATGTTAAAGGGAAAACCGAAAATGTTATCAAATTCACTTCCTAGTGAAAACTGGAAGAGGTCTTAATTATTATGTAAGTTTGAGATTAAGTAGTACAGTATAAGATATTTATGCTTTTAATGCCGCTGTTTTCTCTTTCTGAATGTCGCTCTGCTGTTACCTCGATGTTTCTCTGCTGAAATGGAAACATAAGTCTTCATTAAACCTTCCCCTTTATTATTTTTTAACCTTAAATCTTGCCCTTTACAGTTTCTCAACCTTAAGTCCCTATAACATTTTTTCCAGTGCCTTTTCCCTTTACCCCCATCCCGCAATTAACATTCTCCGCAGACAACTTGAACCTGTTCGTGTGCTTATATAGTTTGGGACGCCTACAGTTGCAGCTCTGCTCCTCCTCCGAGTTCCGAGTCCCTTCGACATAACAGACTCTTAAAGTGTGCTAAAAACACTTTTCAGCACTTGAGTGCTGGAGGAAGAGGTGAAAACAAGCGCCAAACAAGCTTCAGGTGCCAGTGGCCAGGACGAGGGATCCAGGAGTAAGTAACTCACTAAGTACTCGAGAGTGCTCTCTCTCTCCCTCCCTCTCCTTTTGTCCTTTGTCTGCTTACATTTTTGGGGAACAGCCGAGGGTTAACTCTGAGTCAAAAGGAAGCTCTGCTTTCTGCTCTTAAATTCCAGCATTATTTTTAAGGAAGTTGAGTTGAAAAAAATAAAAATAAAAACAGAGAGATACCTATTTTTATTATTTTCACACAGGCTTCACCTTGAGCTCAGCTTTTGCAAACTTCCTAGGCAACCCTCGCTGCTGCGGTTGCTGGGGAATTTTTCGTAATAACCTGTGTGTGTGTGCGTTACCATATCGTATCGGTGTAATTACTGCATCTCTCCAAGAGAAACTTGAGTGGAGAATCTTTTTTGACGTTTAATTAAAAACAAGTTTGGCCCAGCCACTGACCAGGCCAAAGTTTCCACCAGCCTCCTATGGCATTAGCCATATTTATATCCGGTGCTTTGTCAAACCCACGCAAAGTCCCAAGGATCTCCAAGGAGGACTTAAGTCGGCTGTTTCGCTTATTTGTTTAGCACATGATGCCGCCCGTCTCGGCCGAAATAAAACGCGTATTAGAAACTCGAGGGGGTTTGGAGGCGGACAAGCCGCCCGCTGGCACTTAAGCCGCTTTTTTCTGTTATTTGACTTGAGAAGGTCGTTGCATGTCGAGGATGGGGCCTCCTCCTGCTCCCCGGGGCTCTCCTTGTTAGCCTCATATTTGCATTCAAGTCGATGCCAAGGCCTCTCTGCGGCTGCGATTTATTGATTTTAAAAGGAAAAATGGAAAAATGCTAAAGTTAAAACAACACGCGATAGGCCGAACATCAGAGCAAACAAATAATTTAATTGGCCAGCCGTAAACAAGGAAATTCAATTCCATTATGGCGCAGTGTGAACAAAAAATAAATTATGCAGACTGGCTGGGAAATTTCGGCCACCTGAGGAAAGGGGGTAGCCTCCAAAAGGACCCCCAAGCATCCTGAGTTTGACTGCGTGTCGACATCTTAATTGAAAGCGAAATGCTCCGGTTTAATTATTCAAAGCCAGGACACTTGGCCGTACTCCTTGCCTTGAATGAATGAATGAATGAATGGCCATCATGATGGGACAGCATCGTCGTCGTCCCTTTTGTCTGAAGTTTTGGGCGCCGGCGTCCTTTATTTTTGTTTGTCGGGTGCGCTTTTTAATGGCCCATAACGGTCAAGGCTTTTTGCCAATTTTAATTAGGCCATAATTAAATGATCAAACGGTGAGGCAAAGGCCTAACTGGCCGGTCTCCGGTCGCCGGCAAAATGAAATGAAATTTATAAGATATATATTCAGATATGATTCCTGCTAATTGACTTCTGCGAATTATGTTTTGATGCCCAGGGGATGCTGGGAGCTGGCTATCTCTCATAAGAAATCACATTTTCACTTGGCAGTTAAATAATGAAATGAAAATTTGGTAAAATCAAATAATTGAAGGACAACCCACTTCTTAAGAGATATGAAATAATATTTGGAGCCCTGCTAATTGACTTTTGTGAATTGTTTTTCAGAAAATTTAATGAAAGATTGATATCTCTAAGGGAAAATCGTTTTCTTAAGCTGTTAAATTTAGAAGTGATAATTTTAAATGAGTTTAATTTAAGATATTCATATAAAGAGCTTCTAATTTTAATTATAAGATAAATAACATAAGGAAAGTTATGTTTATGATATTTTTTATATTTATTTTTGGGAATGGATTTGTTGGAAAATTTAATAAAAAATATTATGAAATTATGATGGTAAATGAGCTTAAACTAGGTTTTTAATATGATTTTTCATTATAATGAAACAAAATTAAGTGAAAAGTATGTTTATAATATTTTTTAGGCTTAAGAAATAATATTTGAAGCTCAGTTAATCGTTAAATAATTAAATAAATATTGTAAATGACTTTAATCTAGCATACACTCTTTAATCTAGCATACACTCTTTACTTTAATTATAACCAACTTTATTACAAAGTTCCCTTGATTGTTTAACTCTCTATAAATATGTTACACATCATGGCCTGACTTTGTTAATATTTCAAACCCAAAATAAACCCAAAAGGCAAGCAAACTAAAAGGCAGCCAACTTTTAACCAGCCAAGATGCATAAATTAAAAAGTTACTGAGCAAAAAATGTAATGTAAATATGCTGGGAAATTGCCGTAGAATAATGTTAACCAGGCTGACATGACACACAAGAAAAGATCAAAAAGTTGCTCTTGAAAGGGGGAAAGGGAAATCAATGTAGGAAGCAGGAAAAACAAAAGGAGTTCAATTAATTACAAGTCCTGCCTCCCTGCTTGCGGCTAATTGAACCCCCGACACTTGTTGTTGACATGTTTATGCTACTGCTGCTGCTGCCCCTACAGTATCCTCGTTCTTATTGTTCAAAAAATGCTTTTTGATTTAGTCCATTAATTGCTTTCAACTTGCTAACTTCTCTGGCAACGCACTTTGCCAGCCCGATGATTATTATTGCAGAGGCACAACGGGGCGAAAAGTTGCCAAACATTTTCGGGGCGCAAAAAGTTTCCCTTTTGATTTCCTGCCGTCGAGCATAATGAGTGCGCCTCGCGCCTTTGGGGCTCCTTTTCTGTTCTCTGTGGCTCCTTGCAAGGACAAACTTTCGGCCGCCGCCTAGGTCCTGATCCGAATGTTTTTATTGCGCAAAAATAGACTGCCGCGGAAAAAAAAGCTGCTCTGCGGCTGGCTGGGGCTGCTTTAAACGTTACGCATCCGCCCAGTGGGCCAGCCACTTGAGAGGCGCCTCGTTTTCGGCTATACTCGACAAGTTTGTTAAGCTGTTAAGTTATGGCAACATGTGTTGCACAAAGCAATGCAGCCTTTACAAGTGGGGAGCCGCAGCAAAACATTTCACAGTCGATCTAACCTAAGCCGCATTTTTCTCTTTATGTTACTCTAAACAGAAATGAGTTGAAAAGGCATTTAACCACTGAGTTTGTACAGTGATAACCCGAAGGGAATTTTATTTAATGGGAATTATAAAGATTTATGCAGTAAATATATAAAATATGATATAAATTTAGCAGGGATCGTAACAGTTATAATTCTTAAAATAAAAATTGTAAAATAGGAGTTATTTTTTATTTAAAAAAGTAATAATTGCAAATTAACTGTTGATTTGATTTGATTTTTAATAAAAAAGTTAAAAATTATTTTAATTGTTCAATTTTTATATAAAAGTTGAATTATAACTGTTATTGTTATAATAATTCGGACAAGTTGATAACCCTATTATTTCATTAACATTAACATTAACAGAAGCACCGCCAGTATTTTGCAGTATATTGCTTTCTAGTATATTCTAGCTTTGTTCTAGTATATTTCGATAGTAATCGTTCATCGAAGTCACTCGATAGTAGTTTAACCTTACAGAGCCTAAAAAGATATCGAAATCGGCAAGTTTCCAGAAAGTTAAAAAGTTTTCAATCCAAAGTGCAAGTGCTAAAAAGGGTCGTGTGTAAATTAAAACTAAGAAAATACACCATAGATTGTTTACTGGCTTTTAAAATATCTTAAACTTCTCTAATTTAATTATTTATCTTCTGTTAACCCTACACTCTTCTCTATTAATTTCCAACCAATCCATTTCCTCCTCTCGAGTCCTGCCTGTACTTTTGTGTAAACGTTAAACGAGGGTAACCATAGGAGAAGCCACGACCAGAACCAGAACCAGAAGCCCGCGCTGGAACATTTACATCCAACAACGCCAGCAGGCAGCAGCCGGCAGGCAGCAGACAAGGGCAGTCGTCGGCGGCACAGGAGTCAAGCCCAGATGCGGAGCTTCTGAAATAAACCAGCTGGAAAAAAGGGCCGCGGCCGAGTGGTTCCCATCCGCAGATCCGTAACCCTCCGGGATGTGGGATGTGGATGCTCTGGCCCAGTGTGGGGCCTTATGCCGCCGGTGGCCTACAAAGGCATGCAATGCATGTCCGTGTCAGTTGCAGTTTCAGTTTCAGTTGCGGGCAGAGCGGTGGAAAATCCCGGGGACAAGGGAAAAGCGAAAAGCGGGGTAAAAATGCACATTAGGATTGCTTTGCGCAAAATGAAAACAATTTCCATTTCGGGGGCTAGACAAGCTGCATTCTGCATTCTGCACTCCGCGCCGACCAACAACAATAAAAATAGCTAAAGCAAAGGCGTGGCCGGGCGTGGTTGCCGTAGTGGGCGTGGCAGGTTGAAAAGGGGCCGGAAAATGGCTGTGGAAAAGCCAGGGGGGTAGAGCGTTATTAGCACCGCCCGCCGGGCAGAAGCCGAGTCGAGTAAATCAAGCGGCACAAAGTCCCAAAGCCAGGCAGGCGCTGCTCGCTCACACACACACACTGTGAGAAATCAAGTGAAAATCGGGGTAAAGGAGAAGGGGATTTGCATTGATTTCGGTGACATTGTTGTAGGCACTGAGAAAAATTGGGCTATTAATAGAAATTATGGTAAATATCTTTCTAACATCATCATCATAACTATCATTTGTTCAAGGAGCTTTTCTGGTCTTCAATTTTAAATTAAGAAATATTATTAATTAATCCAGAAAATTTTCTTAGATCAATGAAATAAATATAATTTAATCTCCTAGAATTTTTCGGAAACCTGAGAAGTCATTAAAAAAATACCCGAATCCCCATCAAAGGAAATTATGGTTCATAAATCTCTATAATACTTTATAGTTCAAGAAATAGAGGAATCTAAAAGAATATATATTATAAAATAAAGAATTAATTATAAAATTGTCTTAAATAAATAAAAGAAATATAATTTAGGCCCCTAGGAATTTTTGAAGTAAGTAAGTAAGTAATTCTGTAAGTTTTTGACAAATCATTTTAAAAAAAAACCCTAAATCTCAATCAATGAAAATTATGGTTAATATATTTCTCTGATACTTTTTATTGCAAGAATCTAAGAAAATATATTTTTTAAAATAAAGAATTAATATCATTTTGTCTAGAAAATTGTCTTATATAAATAAAATAAATATAATTTAATCTCCTAGAATTTTTGGGAAACCTGTAAGCTTCCGAGAAGTCATTATAAAAAAGGCCAGGGTCTCAATAAAAGGATATTATGCTACTTTTAAGTTCAAGAAATAGAGGAATCTAAAAATATATTTTAAACTAAAAAGTAAACATTATTTTGTCTAGTAAATTGTCTTAAATAAAATAAATATAATTTAATCTCCTAGAATTTTTCGGAAACCTTTAATCTTCCAAGAAGTCATTAAAAATATCCCCGAATCTCAATCAAAGGAAATTATGGCTTATGATACTTCTTTGTTAAAAAAAATAGAGGATTCTAAAAAAATATATTTTAAAGTAAAGAATTGATATTATTTTATCTAAAAAATTGTCTTAAATAAAATAAATTTAATTCAATCTCTTAGAAAATTTTAAAAAACCTTTAAGCTTTCTAGGAATCCTTAAAAAATCCATAAAGTCCTGTTCCTCCTTTTTTCTGCATGTAAAACTGTTGCCTGAACATTTGACTTGCATAGATATTTGTTTGCTTCCGTTTGGAGGAGAACTTTTGAAGGATGTTGACAATGGCAACGAGGCAGTAACTGGGTGGGAGGGGGGTGTGGATCCTCCTTTGGGGGTGTCCTTGCCGCTGTCGCGTTTTATTGTCGCTGGCAATTGGAAACTGCATCGCTTATGCAGATTTCAATTTCGATTTGTTGTATGAACTGAAACCGAACGCATCAGCAGCAGAGGCACTAAAATTGAAACAAGCAACGGAGAGGCAATAAATTATTTGCCAAGTTTATCGCCGAACTTCCGCAGAGAGAAAAACAAAATGATTGCCAGCGAGAGAGGGATGTGCACTTGAAGTCAGCAACAAAAGAGTTTAGAAGCCGGAAGGAAACTCGATTCCAAGGAAAAGCCAAGGGAGCAGGGCTCGCCATTCACACCTCTCTCTCGCTCTCGCTCTCTAGCGCTCGACGACAACACATTTAAGTACTTAAAAGTTTTCCGATTCCATCCGCCATGTTGCCATGTGGTGTGTGTAAGGACTCCTCGTCGTCCTGCCTTTTTGCTTGCTGTCTACACTTTGGCAACATGGCGTGAACGGAAACTAACGAAAAGTGGCCAAGGCAAGAAAACAATTGAAGCTCGTAATTTCAACTTGAATTGATATTGTTTTCCTACCAGCCCAGCTCACCTCTACAGCTCCTTTTCTGCCCTTTTGTTATCCTTAAATGTTATTTCTGTTTTTGTTTGCGCAACAAAGTAAACGGGAAATGCCCAAACACAAAAAAGTGAGCAGGAACAAGGAGCCGTCGCCGCCGGAAGCAGGCTGGGGCGCAGCGATAACAATGTATCACAAAACAATAACTTCAATTAGTATCTATCTGAGGGTCCTGGAGATGAAACCCCTCGCTCCCTCTCCTTTACTTGGTTAATTTCCTTCAAGGGAAAACTTTTCCGGCCAGCCTTGATTATGTTAACACAAGCAAAACTGATTAAAACAGGCGCTGGCTGTGATTAGCAGCTGTGGAAATTATGAACTTGGTCTTGGCCACCAAATAATTTATAAAGGACTGGAATAAATCAAGCTTTGCTGACTCCCAGGAGCCACATTCCCATTTCGTATTGAACAAATAATGAAAACAAATGTCTGGCATATGACACTAAATGCAATAATGTTGATCCCGAACCAGATACTGGATACGGACCCAGCTCGCAATTTAATTTATTGACATTTGACGTTAACAGCCTGACATTTTATTGCTCCCCAGGCCAAGTTACAGCACGCAGCTCTCTGGTCTGGTCCTTCGAGTCCTTTTCCGGCTTTCCCATTTTCTGTGTTCTGTGCCTTCCCTTCGCCGTCACTTAATTTGTCAAGCTGCTCTCGGCTGGGTTAATTGTTTATTTGTGCGTTTTATTGACAAGCGGCATTTGTTCATTAGATTTGTCAGCTTGTATTCATGTCCTCGCTTTCACTCGCTTTTCCTTCTCTCTTTTTTGTGGCTTTTAACAAATGAGTTTTCCGTGGACAAATGGCCTTGATTTCAGAGAGCCAAAGTTGTTATCTTCTGTTCTTGAAAATTATGTCCTGCCACAGAGACTAAATCACATCCTTCAGATGGCCTGTTGCATGGTTTCCAACCGTTTTTTGCCTCGTTTTTTGTCCCCATTCATTGACAGACCCAAAGAGAGACGCAGGGGCATTAAAGAAAAACTGAAAGACATAAATTCCTGCTCCTAATGTCTGCACACACACACACTCGGACTAGACGACATTGACATATCGGGTGCGTGTGTATGCAGGCAAGGACACTCGGACCAGGACTTTGTGCCCACATATGCGACATCTGATGAAACTTAGTGTTTATTGTGTGCTTTCTGAGAGCAAAAGCAAAAGCAAAAGCAAAAGAAAAGCACAGAGCTCAAAGAATGCTGGAACAACTTTCCTGCGAGATACTGGGGATTGCAGCTCTCGCATGTCCTTGCGATTGTCACTTAGGTCGGCTATCGGATACAGGATACCGGGACCGAGTCCAGAAAACAAAACTCACATCACATATCGTCGGTGGAAAAACTTTCTGAGCTTGAACAGCTGGAAATTCCAAGAAAAACCAAATATATTGCCATCGTTGCGGCGATTCAGGTAAATCAATGTCCTTCTGCTTCTCGTTTGGCTTCCTTTCGGCCACAGGAATGCCGCAAACTTTTTCTGTCCCCGGCACAGGCTAAGTAATTGAACTTTTATCAAAAAATTGCACGCAGCCAGGCGGACGCGAGTGAAAAAAAATTGTGAAAAACGGAGAAGCGAAGGAAAATCGTGGCCAACCAGGAGCTAGTTCTAGTTCTGCCAACTATGGCCCCCGGAAGAGCAGAGCATGGCCGCAACAAGAAAAGCACATTATGCTCTCCTCGTTGTTATCGAAGGCCACTTGGCAATCTGGATGAGCTTAAATTGGCGACTAACTAGTGAAACGTGAGCGATGAGCGATGGAGAATGGAATTGCTCGACGAGGTGTTCTTCCTGGGCTTGGGATTGGCTTTGTAATTTTCCAGATGAGAAAGAAATGTAAAGGAAATGTCTAGAGTTCTCTGTGATACTTTTATTTGTAATATTTTAGAGGTAATATTTTGTATTTAACATTACTTTAACGTCACCCCAGAATCTTACTTTGCCTTAATGGGGTTATGACACTGCATTGAAAAAAAAAGAAATGTAAAGGAAATGTCTAGAGTTCTCTGTGGTACTTTTATTTGTATTATTTTATAGGTAATATATCCTATTAATATTTTATATATTTTTATTTGTATTATTTTCTAATACTTCTTATTCATCCTTACTTTAATGGGGCCATGCCACTATATGTTACATTAATGGGGTTATGGAGTTTAAATAATAATAGAAGAAATATTAACATTTTGGTAAAAAAACAAGTGTGACCGTGCTCTCTTTACCGATAAAATGGCAAGCAAAAATACAGAAAACAGAATATTGTAGGAACATAGTAGGAACACCATATATAATCATAACATAGAATGTAACAGTAGTGTAAACAATATATTATAAATCCATTGTACATCGATACTATCGATTAAAGTTTAAAAAAGAGATCGATAGGGGAACAAGCGAGATCTGCGATCACTACTTGTCTGAGCGGCGTTCTTGTGAAAGATATAAATTGGTTGTGCGGAAATAAAAAGACACTAAAGCAAATATAAAGGCCTATAATATTCAGAAGTGGTCTTGAACACGCCTTAAGTTTGAATTGTGCAATCATCGTCAAATAAACAAATCCTGAGAAGTACATACACATGTACATACATGCCATCGACAAACATAAATAAGTTGCTTAAAAAAGACTTGCAATTTTTGTGCACCGTGAATAGTTTGGATGCTACCGGCACCAAGAACATTCTGATTTGGAGGTTGCAAAGAGTGGCAAAACAGCAAATTGAGCAGAGCTTGTTGAAATTAAAAAGTAATTTGGAAACAAGTAAATTCGGCGAAATGGAACATTCGAGAAACGATTCTGATGGGACGAAGAACAACGGCGTCATGTCG